>JBBMEF010009865.1:0-22507 GCA_037832685.1 Sicyos baderoa | reverse complement strand
CCTAACAAATGACCTAATCCATCCTATTTAAAGGAAAACCCTAACTTGACCTAATTTCTGAAAAGACATAAAAAGCCTCTTGTAATTAAATAACAATTAAATACGAAATAATACTAATAATAATAATAAGTCTCTAGGGTTGGATCGTATCACATCCAAACTTGCTATGTACACAAAACCCAAAAAATAAAATCCAAATATTTATCAAACGGAGTCGGATCATCATATTTTTTCGGGATTGTGTATAATTTTATCAACATCGTAGTTAAGTGAAACTTCATTGAAACTTTTTAGGTGCAGGCTGTGCAGGTGATTTTGTTTTGGGGTTTAAGCTAGAACCCCATGATTGAAAATGAAGGAGGAAGTTCAGTTTCAGAAATGAGCCAGGTTTTTTTTTTACTGCCCTTACAGGGAAGGGTAACTCCATCTTATAAATGTTTATGTATATTGTATATTTTTGTTGGGTGGTAAAAATTTCCACAAACTTTCATTTTGTAGAGAATTGGATCTTGATGTGATATTGGGGTTCACTTGTTCATGGTTGAATTCCCAGTTCAACAATGCAGATGGGAACTTTTTTATTGCCTTGTTTTGGAATTGTAAATTTATTTAACTATTATTTATTTTTAATATGATAGTAACCTCCTAAAATAATTCAAAAGAGTGAGCTTTGGCTTAACCCGCTTGCTCGAAAAGCTGTCGTAAACAAATTAGTTACTACTAAATGGATGAGTGACACAATGATTTTATTGTTTGGTTGTAAATCAGTTCAACACCAATGTCATAAGTTTGATCATGCGAATTTGTATTTTCTCCCTCCTTCCGATATGTAATAAAAAAAACAAATTAGTCACTATATTATGTGATTATCGCTAGTTTGACTGCATTGTAGTAAATAGTGAGTTTCTTTTATTTATTCATCCATTCATAAATATATTTTTTTCCAAAATGAAACTAAAGAAATGAAGATTTCAAAAGTTTACATGTCCTTCAATGAGTTTAACCATGCCAGTGAAAGTGGGAGGCTCCCCTGAAAGGTTGTTTGAAGAAAGATGTCTAAATTACAACAAACAATAGTAAAATAACAATCACCAGAAAGTTCTCCCTCAAAGTTTAAGTTCTTGAGGTACACTTCAAGAGAAATATTTTAGTTCTAATATCATAGTGGGTGTTTGAGGCAAAGAAGATGAGAACTGTTACATGAAAATTATTCTAATTATTTTCAATCACATTTTTATAATTAGTTTTTTTATTCCTTCTATCATTATTTTATATTCTCCCCTCTAACTACTTTTCACTTTTATTATAATCTCTAGGGGTGAACATGGATTGGGTTGGGGTGATTTTCAACCCAACCCAAAAATTTGGGTTGGTCAATTTTTCAACCCAATTAAAAACACAACTCAATCCTTTATTTTCGAGTTAGGTTGGGTTGTATTATCGAGTTCATAGATTTGCATCTAACGTCCATTTTTCGATTCTTAAAAACGTAAAACAAACATTAAAATAAGTAGATTCTTATTGCAAATGCGAAACTCAAACTTACTTAACTTCAAAACCTCATCAATAGGTTGAAAGTTCAAAAAATATTCAAAAAAAAAAAATATAACAATAAAATAAATATACATATACATATTATATAAATCAACTCAACCCAACCTGACCCATGAAAATTTCATATTTTGAACTCAACCCAACCTATTTATGTATTCAACCCAACTCAACCCGTCAAATTGGGTTAGATTGGTTCGGGTTTTTTGGGTTGTCGGGTTTTTTGTGCACCCCTAATAATCATTATTTTATTCTCTTCGGAACCATGACGAGTAATGATTTTCTTTATTATTATTATTCTTTTTATTTCAAATACAAACAATCACCATCCCTTATAATAATGTATTAATCATTTTTCTCATAGTTATCTTCTCTATAATTATTCTTTTTTTTTTTTTTTTGTCTCAAATACCTCGCTCTACCTACTTGTACAAAGACAAATGTAAAATATAAATAGTTGAGTAATAATAACCTACAACCCTACAATAGTGTAAGGGGCAACTATGTAGAGGCCGTTAATCGATTAGTAGTTAGAACGGCTAATCGATTGACTGCCCTTATACAACTATATTTAAAGGGGAGAGATAGACTATGATTAGTAATTTCATTAATACTTGCATTAACGATAACCATGCTATTTGCAGTGGTGGAGTACGTGGAAATCTCTGCTTCTTTAAATTTTTAATTCAAAATTTGGGAAAATTAACTTTAGTTATTATTTGATGTATATATTTTATTTACTCATCACATTTCAATCATTCTAAATATTGATTATTAAAATAACATTAATTATATCACTCAATGTTTACTTGACTAATTTTAAATTATAATAAATTGATGAATTTGCTAAAAATAGACATTCATTTCATTTTTAAAACTGAACAAATAAAAAAGTAAACTCAAAATATATACACTAATTAAAATTGAGTATTATTAAATTTTCGTAAATAAAAGTATTTACTTTTGAAATATAAAGACTAAATAAAAATGTTCATTTTACTCGTAGGGTGATCGTAACAAAAAGACCATTATATTTCCACAATCTTGGCCGTGTTTACATTTTCTTTTCTTTTTTTAATTAAGTTTTCTCTATATTTTACACCTTTAATTTTTAGATTAAACAAATTGTAGGTAAAATGATATATTCAAATGAGTTTTTTTTTTTTTTTTTTTTTTTTTTTTTTTTTTTTTTTTTTTTTTTTTTTTTTTTAACTATATAGTTGAAATGTATAAATACTTTATATGAAAAATTAATCGTTTAAAATTATTATCCAAAAAAGATATTAAAAAGAATGAGATAATAGTTGGATGGAAAATTTTGTTTCGAGAATCTCTACGCCAAATATAGATACAAATTCTAACATATCTATTTTAATTATAAAAATTTTTCAAAATATTTCAAAGTTTCAATAGATTAAAGTCTATCAACTTTGTAGCGAGTTGTAAAATTTATATATATGAAAAAGTTAATAGAACAGCTTCCCATTTGAATATATCATTTTAACAATCAGTGGGATATCGGTGAAGGCTCGGCAAAGAGGAAGGGGTTGTTGGAAAGATTCACGATTTGGAGAGGGAGGAAAGGGAGGAGAAAGGGAAGAAATTGAGACTGGATTGCACTGACAAAGTCAGTGGGATATCGGCGGAGACTGTTGAGCAGACTCGCCGGACTTAATTTAATGTTAGTGTTAGTTCTTTCTCTGCTGGTCATATTGATACCTTAATCAATGATCAAGCGGGGAGCTTGAGGTTTTCAGGGTCCTACGGGAATCCAGTTCAGAGTGCTCGTCGTGAGTCTTGGAAGTTGCTTAGGAGGCTTGAGTCTGGTTCGATGTTACCTTGTCTAGTTGGTGGGGATTTCAATGAGATCCTGGTGGCGAAGGAGCAGAGATTTGAAGCTTGCAGGAGCAGAACAGGTATGGTTGGTTTCAGGGAAGTGGTCGATGAGTGCTCGCTCATTGATGTGGGCTTTTCTAGAGATATGTTTACTTGGATTAAACGTAAATATAGTGTGTCTGCTACTATGCTACTATGGTGCGGCTTGACAGGTACTTCGATAACCCTTCTTTTATTTCAAAAGCAGGTAAACTTTTTGTTAATCATTTGAATTCTCATTCCTCGGATTATAGGATGATTGTTGCTAATTTTGATTGGGTGGGGAATGAGGGGTCTAGATCGGCGGCGGCTCGCTGCAAGCTGATTAGATTTGAGGATAGCTGGGTTAAATTTAATGATTGTAAGGAGGTGCTCAGAAAGGGTTAATGACAATTTTAATATTTCTAGATGTGCTAAGGTTTGCCTAAAAGAGATGTTCTGGTGGAATAAAGACAAGTTAAAAGGGTCGATCAATGTGGCTATTACAGAAAAAGAAAAAGCTCTCTCGATTCTGGTTGAGGAGAGTAAAGGTGCTAGGTTGGATCAGGTTATAAAAATTGAGGGTGAAATTGAGCGGCTGCTTGAGGAGGAAGAAATTTTTTGGAAGCAGCGCTCAAAGGATGTTTGGCTTAAATGGGGAGATAGAAACACTAAGTGGGTTCCACCTTAGAGCCTCTCATAGGAGGAAGATGAACCAGATTGTGAAGCTGAAAGATAGTAAGGGTTTGTGGCAGGAGGAGGAGATTGAGATTGCTAAGATCGCTTGTGACTACTTTTCTAATATTTTTTCTGCAAAAGATAAGGATAGGGGGGTTGAAGATAGGATCTTAGATAGTGTTGATAGGGTGCTGATGGAGTCAGATTTAAGGACCCTGGATAAGAGTTTCTCGAGAGAGGAGATTGAAGTGGCTCTAAAGAATTTGAACCCCTCTAAGGCCCCTTAGGCCGGATGGTACTAACGGTCGGTTTTTTCAAGCTTATTGGGATGTGGTTGGTAACGATGTGATTGACTCTTGTCTGGGGGTCTTAAATGAGGGAAATTTGGTGGATTCAATGAATGATACGCTTATTGCTTTAATCCTTAAAGTCCAAAATGCTACCAAAATGGAAGATTTTCGTCCTATCAGTCTGTGTAATATTGTTTATAAAATCGTTGCAAAAGATATGACTAATCGGTTGAAGTTGGTGATTGATAAAATCATCTCTCCTAACCAAGCTGCTTTTGTGTCGGGGAGGCTGATTACGGACAATGTTGTGTTGGGTTTCGAGTGCATTCACTCTATCAATATGAAGAGGAATGGCAAGGTGGGTGGGCGACGCTAAAACTTGACATGAGTAAGGCCTATGATAGAGTGGATTGGAGGTATGTTCTGATGATGATGGGGAAGTTGGGCTTTAGCTCAAAGTGGATTAATCTTACTGATAGGTGCATCTTTTTGGTTAATTATGCGGTGATGGTCAATGGGGCTCCTTTTGGCAAGGTTATTCCTCAGCGGGGGTTGAGGCAGGGGGATCCCCTTTCCCCCTATCTCTTTTTGATCTGTGCTGAGGGCTTGTCCATGCTCTTGAAGAAAGAGGAGGAGCTCAACTCTTTTAAAAGCTTTAAGATCAACAACCATTGCCTTTCTATTTCTCATTTATTTTTCGCTGATGATAGTTTACTTTTTTTTTCTTCAGGGCTTTTATGGACGATTGCTTGAAAATTAAAGATATTATTAATTGTTATGAGAAGGGTTCTGGGCAGCTGGTGAATTTTGACAAGTCGGTTGTTTTGTTTAGTGGTAGTGTTAGGGGTCGGGATCAGGAGGCCCTGGGGAAGGTTTTGGGTGTGAGAGTTACTGACAATTTGGGGGTTCACCTTGGGATGCCTTCTCAAAACAAGAGAAATAAGAGGGTGTTTTTTGAGTCAATTAGAGGTAGACTTGAGAAGTGTCTGCAGGGGTGGAAGGGCAAGATTTTATCCAGGGGGTAAGGAGGTTCTGATTAAGGCGGTTGGTCAGGCAATTCCAACTTATATTATGAGTTGTTTTTGCTTGACCAAGTCTTTTAATGAGGATCTTTAGAAGCTGTGTTCTAATTTATGGTGGGGAGTTTCTGCTTATGGGCGGAATTCCCATTGGTTGAGCTGGCAGAAGATGTGCAGCTGTAAGAAGGAAGGGGGGATGGGTTTTAGGGACTTAAACGTTTTAAATCAAGCCTTGTTAGCTAAACATAGCTGGTGTATCTTGAGAAATCTTGACTGCCTGTTGAGTAGAGTTTTGAGAGGGAAGTATTTTATTAATGGGGATTTCTTGTCAGCTTCTCTGGGAAATAACCCGTCCTTAGCTTGGAGAAGTACTTTGTGGGGGTGGGATCTTTTTCAAAAAGGCTACAGATGGAAGGTTGGGGATGACAGAAGAATTTTTATTGGTTGTGATCCCTGGATTAATAGGAAGGGCAATCCTTGGGTTAATGGGGTTAAGGGCAAGTGGAAAGAAAAGAGAGTGGCTGATCTGATATACAATGAAACTTCTTGGAATGCTGAGATCATTGAAAATAATTTATGTAAGAGTGACGCTGAGCTTATTTGCAATATTCCTCTTTTTTAGGCTGATGTGTCTGATGATGTGATTTGGGGTGAAAGTGATAATGGTATGTTTTCTATCAAGAGTGTTTATCATGTGGGGATGAGGTTGGATAAGACTAAGGAAAAGTCTTGTTCTGATGGTAGGGTGTCTGAGGAGATTTGGAATAGTTTCTAGAAAGTTGAGGTGTCCCTCAAAGTGAAAGTGGGAGCCTGGAGTGTTCTTGCTAATGTCATTCCTTCTTATTGCAATATTAGTTTGAGGGGGATGGATATTGATGTGGGCTGCTTTATGTGTAGAAAGGGCGTGAGACGAATTTGCATATCATTAAGGATTGCAAAGTGGCGGTTCGGGTGTGGAAGCATATTTTTTATTGGTTTTCTGATTTTAGTCTTTATTTTCAGATGGTGGATAATGGAGTTGATTTTTGGAAGAGATTATGTGATCGAATTAAAAAAGATGAAAGGATTAAGGGTATTATTATTATTTGGAGCTTATGGAACTTCGAAACCAAAGGATTCATGGCAAAGTGGATTTGAAGTTCCTTAATCTCCTGAATATGATTGATAAAACTTTTAATGTGCATTTTTCTTCTTGTGCAGATGTTGCTCCAAGTTCGGCGAGTGGTGCTCGTTTGGTGAACAGATGGATAGCCCTCCCTACAGGGTTGTGGAAGTTGAATGTTGATGTTGCCCTGAATCCTACGTCAAGAATGAGTGGAGTTGGCTGGGTGATTCGTGATTGGAAAGGATCTCCCATGCTGCTGGGCTGGAAGTCTAATTTCGTTTCTAATTCTGTAAAAGTGCTTGAAGGGATTGCTTTGTGGGAGGGGTTTAGACATTTGAGAAATGTCTCTTCTTGTTTTCTACCTCCTATTTTGGTGGAGTCCGATACCTTATCTGTGGTTCATGCAATTGTTGATGGCTCCCCATATGTTTCTGAATTCAGCAATGTTATAGCTGATATTAGGTGTCTTGTTAGTACTCTTGGTGTTGAGCGAATTTCTTATTGTAATCGCCTTTGTAATAGGGTGGCTGATGTGTTTGCTAAGAGAGGTTTGTTGTCTGATTTTTGTTGGGTGGCTCCTTGTCTTTCTGTTGAGACGGAGCCTCGATTTTGGAGGGGGAATCTCCTCCTGACATTGGCTCCATTTTGAAGATTGATTGTTCGGTTTCTGGTGGTTTGGAATGAATGGTTTGTTTCTCTAAAAAAAAAAAAAAACAGCTTCCCATTTTAAGCTAATAACGTACAAACTCAAAACTTTGGACATTTCACCTTTTTTGTTTTGACCTAGAAATGAATGAAGATTTTAAAATTCAAACTTTTACCCCCCACACACAAATACGTTATATTTAAAATATAGAAATTAGAAACAAATAATCGTTTAGCGCCAATGGCTTTACCCTAAACCTTTCAACTCTCTGAACTCAAGTACCCTGCATGCGTTCTTCACTGCGTTGATACACTGAACAAAGGCGAGCTCTAAAATCCATTTCCATGGCGTCTGCAATGGCGATTTACGCTATTTCTCACTCCATTTCCCTCTATCCTCATCGAGTTTCTGGTGTTTTGCAGGTCCAGTTCCTTCTTCTTCAACCAAAAGAAGAATGTCTTACGAAGATGAGTACACAATTTTCGTTGGCGGCTTGTCGTGGTGCACGACGGACCGAGAATTAGTTGACGCCTTCGTCTGCTTTGGAAACATTCTCTGTTCTCGAGTAACTTCCATTTTCCACTTTTTTCCCTTGCATTTCATCCATGTCTTGCCTTGTCTATATGAACTATGAGGCTCCTGCAGTTGTCTATGTGCTTGTCGCCAACTCCCTTGATTTCTAGGTTTTCGCATTTTTTGGAATTACTTTATTTTGGAGGAGAAGATTTAAGGTCCCGTTTGATAATCATTTGGTTTTTGAAATTTAACTATTCTCACTCAAATTTCCTATAGTGTGTTCTACACTTTCTACAATATATCCATCTTTTCTTAAGAAAGCATGTGAATATTAATCAACTTTTGGAAGCTATTTTTTTTTGTTTTCAAATTTTGGTTTGGTTTCTACAAATATAGGTGAGAGGCAGATATTCAAGTAAGAAAAAACATATGGTAAGATAGTTGTCATAAGCTTAAATTTCAAAAACAAAAACCAAATGGTTATCAAACGGGACGTAGGATATTGTGGTTTTGGTTTATGTCTTGGTACTTTGAGTTTCTTTGTTTGATTTAACCTTTGTTATCGAAATCTTACTTCGCAAGTTTTCTTAGCCTAGCTGCAGCTATATTTCATATAAGATTCAGCAGGATTTATGTAGGTCTAAATCTTGTTTTGGTTGATTTGTCACTCACGATTATGTGTTGAGGAAGTCTAACTTAGTTGTCTATGTAATTTTTTGTTGTTGTTAGTCTCCAGGATCATATGGAAAAGGTTGTTATTATTATTTTGAACTTCCATTGTTAAATAATTTTGGTTTGTTTGAGTGTTACTGGTGGTGTTTCTGCAGATCTGTACAGAGAAATCTACAGGTCGTTCTCGTGGATTCGGATTTGTCACCTTTGCTAATCGGGGAGGGATGATTAATGCAATCATGGCAATGAATGGGGAGGATCTTGACGGGAGAACTATCACAGTGGACGAGGCTAATTCCAGAAGGAAGGGAGAATATGTAGAACGAGGCTATAGCAGAGGGTATTTATCTAGATACATGGAGCATGATGAAGGCAGATGTTTTAATTGTGGATGGAGGGGGCACCGGGCACGTGATTGCTCTTTTGTTCATAGGCGTGGTCGACCCTCATCTCCATCCCGTTCTTGGTATGATGAAAGGTATGACAGTGAGGATTCTTTTGGGGAAGACCGTGGTCGATATGAGGATGAGCAATGTGATAGAGAATACCGAGTTGAAGATCATTTTGACAGTAAACACGATGACAGGTATAGATTATACCAAACTGTATTATTTGTGTCTTATCTAAATGATGGTTTGATTATGCTTACGCCAAACAAATCCAGTGTTTTTTTTGTTTGTTTTTTTATTTCTAATTTGCTTTATAGGTGTCTTCCCCCTTTATTATATACCATTTGATTGGTTTGGTCGGTTGATATCACCCCTCCTTGAATTTCTTTACAAATATGGAAAAAATGGTATCAGGGAAAATCTGAGCTTTAGTCGAGACCGTGAAGGAAAAACAACTTCTATCTTTCAAGATGACCTGTTTGTAGTTATATGACATAAATGGTTTCTTTTATCTTTGATAGGGTCTTTTATTAGTTTTCTTTTTCATATATGATATAGGGATTTTTAGGAAGCAACAAGAGTTGTATCAAACTTGTTAATCGGCAGAAAACCTTTCATTGACTTCTTTCGAATCTTTTTATATCTGTAGGGTGACTTCTAATAGAGGAACTGCAATTGTGAGTTTGTCAAGTAGTAGGTATAAACAGTGTGAGAAATGCGAAAACTGTTCGACATTTCAGAAAGGAGAGGAAGAGGGGAATGATGAAGCTTGTTTAACGGCTGTAAACTTCTCTCAGGAGAATTCTAGGACCATGCTTGCAACTACAGTTTTATTGGATAAGTTGTCATTTAAACTGGTGGAGAGTGAAAAATTCCAGAAGTTTTGTCACTCATTACAGCCCGAGTTCGTCATTCCTTCACGAGTTACAATTGTAAAAGATTGGTTTCAAATCTATTTGAGCCAAAGAAAGCGTCTGAAAGATATCCTCACACAGAATTCTCAAAGAGTTTGTTTGACTATTGATACTTGGACCTCTGTTCTTGAAGAAAATTATATGGTCTTAACTGCTCATTTTATTGACAATAGTTGGGATTTGCATGAAAGGATTTTGAACTTTTGTCAAATATCTAATTTTGAAGGAGAGACAATTGTTAGAACAGTGGAGAAGTGTTTGCTTGAATGGGGTATCAAGAAAGTGTTCACCATAACTGTTGGAAGATCTAGTTGCGATGAAGCCGTCACGAGTTATTTGAGACATAAGTTCACAGCACCGGATTCTGTAGTGTTAAATGGGGAGTTCTTATACGTAAAGTCAAGTTCCCATGTATTAAGCCTGTTCATCAACGATGCTTGGAAAATCTTGAACAAGTCTATAAGCCAAATTGGAAATATTGCAAAGAATATTTCATTCTCTCCTGCGAGGTTACAGACTTTTACAGACTTGGCGAAGGAGAACATTCCCCAAACAGAAGACCTTTTCAATCTGTTGAACGAGCAACCTGGACTTCTATGTTCTACTATAGAAGTGATCAAACTTTGTAAGTTCCTATATACATTCGAGAAGATCAAAGTTAAAGATCCAAGTTTCTTTTCGGAAGTTATACCTTCAACGGAGATTTGGGTAAATGGTTGTGCATTTGTCAAATTGTTGAAGATTTTAGTTGATGTTGATTTCAAGTCATCTGGATCTTTATGTGTTGCTCCTAATGAATATTTTCCTAAGCTTTGCTCTATACAAGTTTTGATTCGAGAATGTTCTCAATATCAAAATGATAACCCGTCGTTAAGTAGGATGCTACGATACTTACAAGCTAGGTTCAACAAATATTGGGGTGCCTCTAAGAAAACTAACTTTCTGCTATATGTGGCTGTGGTTCTTGATCCGAGGTATAAGTTGAATTTTTTGAAGGATCGGTTTCGAGAATTTTGGGGTGATGATGTTGCTGATAAGATGACTGCAAAGGTGAAAAAAACTTTACAAAATATGTGTGATGAGTACTTATTTAACATGACAAGAGATGAACTCAATGCTGGCATTGCTGCACATACTGGTTCTTCTCAAGTGTCATTAGCTGAGAAGTTTAAGAAATTTCTTGAAATTGAAGCATCAAATGATTGTAAGAACGAGATAGATAATTTTTTGCATGCATCTTGTCATCGAAGAGACGATAAGGATCTCGATGTTTTGAATTGGTGGAAGTTGAACTCTTCTCGATTTTTAATCCTCGGTCGAATAGCTAAGGACATCTTTGCCATTCCTCTCGCCACATCTGTATTTAAGTCCCATTTTAAAGATGAAGCTCGTGTACTTGATCGCTTTCGGAACTCATTTCCCCCCAAGATGTTAGAAGCCAGCATTTGTACTCAAAATTGGCTCCGATCTAAACCTTTCATGGCTGATGTAGGTGACAAAATAGAAGATATTGATGTAGTAGATCGAGGTAATACCTTATAACATTAATATCTTTGTTCTACTACGTTAACTGAATGTGTTTAATACTAATTATCTATTTGTTTTCCTCTTCAGAATTTTCCAAAATTGCCATGGAGATGAACTTGGACTCCATTGCAGATTGAAAACTTCAAGTGAGTGCAAAATTGACTAATGTGTGTTAATTTTATTGCTTAGGCTGTTAATTTGGATTATATATGTTTATTTGACATTGGCATGACACCATGATAAGATATAATATACCCATTAGTGAGTTAGTAGTTAACCATAGTTATTTAGTAGTTAAATAGAGTTAGGTTAAAAGCATGTCTAAAGGAGTTAGATACTTAGATTAAAAGCATATGTCCAAAGGACTTGTTTAGTTCTAACATTATATAGGCTTTTCAAATTATTTAGAAATAGAAAGGGAAATTGGTTGGGTTTAACATATGTCTAAAGGATTTGGTTTCAGAGTATTTTTCCCTCGGTTTTATTTTTGAAAACATTAAAACTCGAAAGTTGTATTTATAGGTCGAAGATTCAAATGTTTATCAAATGGAGCCTAATTAGATCATGGTTCTTCAGGCCGAAGATTTAATCCCTTATTCTACATTTATTGAACTCGAGTGTGTATATATTAATCAGCACACTTGTTAAATGAAACTTTGTTGAAATTTCTTGTTACTGTTCATAGCACCTGAATTCTTCACCCTCTCCCAAATTTTCAGGTGCAGGCTGTGCAGGTAGTTTTGTGTTAAAGCAATAGGCTAATGGTGAAGTTCAGTTTCAGAAATGAGCCATGTTTTTTTTACTTCTTACATGTGGCGTGTGTATAGATCAAAATGAAACAATTCTAAAAAAATTAAAATGATATTTTAGCTGTGTTGAAATATGTTCTCATTTTCTTTCTTGTATTAAAATAAAATTATCATTAAACTAATTTCAATTAAAACTAACCTTATATTTATCATAGAAACTAATCATTTTTTATCATAGAAACTAATCATTTTAAGTTTTAAAAAATAAAGTCATATAGGTGGCATTAATATTTAGACTATTAATATTTAGGTCATATCAAAGCATAATCGACATAGATGAATATTAATATTTAAGTCATATTAATGTAACTTTAAAAACAAAAAAGTCAAATTAATGCAGGATCTAACTATTGCTAAATAAGACAAAAAAAAAAAATTGAGAGGGTCACTGGTGCAGTGGTTTCATCATTTAGTTATAAACCAGTGCAACAATGAAACCATTACACTACTTACCCTTTCGATTTTTTTTTTTCTTTTGATAATATTTAACTGCGCTATGTACTAAATATATATATATATATATATATATTTATTTATTTATTTAACTGCGGTATATAATGAATATTTTTTTGTAACAATCTATTAACAAGCTCTAAAATTTTCTGACTATTTGAAATTAAAAAGTTTTGGCAAAAAAAAAGTCAAATTATTGTTAAAATTTAATATTCTTTTGAAATAAAAAACTTTTTTTTCTTTTTTGAAATAATAAACTAATACACGCATTTCAACACTTTCGACTAAATCCCCATGAATCTATTATTTGTTTTTTCTTGTAACAAAATAGGAGCATTTCCCCACATTTTAAAGAAGTGTTCGTTCGAGTCCAAACGAAAAGTAGCCTTGACTCCGGTCTCTATTTGAGGCCCCCTTGTCTTCGATCAAATTCCACCGTGTTCACACATACTCCATCGCACCTAATCAGCTTTTATTATGTTCGCTAGACCAGCCCAATATTGAATTTAAAGGTTTTAAATGACACAATACCTAATAAAATTGTAGGCATAAGTGTACATATTAGTACTTATCCATACTTACGTATGTATAAAAGAACAAATATTGAAATAATGAGCTAGTACACACCTTTCAACCCTTAAACTTCATGATGCTTGCAATTATATCCCACAAATCCATGATTTGTTCTTTTTTGTTCTTCGGTTCGCATTTCTTACGTTGTTGTCCATCTACATATTCGTCAACATCCCTGCACCTTCGAACGTCCCATTAAAAGGTTTGTATGCGTACACACCTCCTTCTTTGCCGAAGCCAGTTTCCAAAACTGGTTTCGCTTGTGGAGGTTGCAGAAGAGTCGAAGATCGTTGTTGAAGAAGAAGAAAAATCGATGTTAAGAGTGTGAAGGAGGAAATTTTAAGTCGATCGCCATAAAAAAAAGCTATTAAGGAAGAAAGCAACCATCTCTCAAATGTGAAGGAGATTGAAAGAAAAGCTTTGATTGAACTTAAATCCAAACTTGAAGAAGCTATTAATGAACAAAGCTTCTTAAGTTTGGACTTAAGCTCAATCAAAGCTTCTTCAAGTTTGACTTTAATGGGATTGTTAGTCAAATAGTCGTATTCCCCTCCCTAAAATCATGTTGTATCTTTTAAACGAGGAAGTGAGTAATTTTAATTGAAATTATTTATAAAAAAAACAAAAGAAGGTTATGGTGGGGGTATGATAGAAACGAATTTGATCTATCTCTTCTGCAAATATGAAACTATACATTTAGCTAAACTAAAAAATAGAGTAAATATTTATCTAAATAATTTTTAAAATTTAGATAATTAGTATGATTTCCCTTGAAGTGGATAAAGATACGAAGGGAAGAATTACTACTAGGGATAACTAGAAAAATGACTAGAATTTAAAAACTAATTGGAGACGTCACTAAAAAAATTTAGACTTTATATTTGTGTCTTTTTATTTTTTTATTTTTATTAATTTTTAATATAGAAAATAATTTATGTATACCCTTCCAATATATTTTTTTAATCTATTTTAAATAGATTATTTGTAACTAGAAAAATCTAAAACAAGCTTATTGTTTTTTGTCAAACATAATTAAAGTCAATAATTATAAAATACCATAATTAAAGTCAATCAATTTAAATAAATTTATACTTTGTAATTTAAACGATTAATTCTAAATAACTAAATATAAAATGAAACTACCTTCCGAAATTTAAATCAATTTATTTTTTACTTATTATTCCAAATATTGACTTTGTAACTATCATTCAAACAATACAAATGTTTAAATTAGAAATATTCCTCAATAGATTTTAACCAAATCTAAACAAAAATCCAAAATTGGTTTAAAAAAAAAACTTAAAAACAAAAGAAATATACCAATTTAATTTGATTTTTTAACCAACATTCAAAATTGTTTACATTCTCTTGAGATACATACAGAACGTTAGAAAAAACTCATATGATGCAACTGCATTGTAATGGTGTTAATGATGGTGTGCTGGAGTTTGTGTTAAATTCAGGCCAGAAAATCGAAGATCAAAACGAGTAGACATTCTCTTGA
Organism: Sicyos baderoa; assembly: GCA_037832685.1. Lineage (NCBI taxonomy): Eukaryota > Viridiplantae > Streptophyta > Magnoliopsida > Cucurbitales > Cucurbitaceae > Sicyos > Sicyos baderoa. The sequence goes on along the minus strand of JBBMEF010009865.1, from coordinate 8,007 downwards.
GATACATCGTCAACGCTAATGACAGGGAGGCACTGATCCCACCCTTTTATGGAAGTTTCCATGCTCATGAAAAAAGTATATAAAACGGCAATCGTTATCAACGTCATGTGCAGTGTAGCTACCTGTCAAAATGCAAATGGGTGATCATATTAAATATAATGTGGACTACGAAATTAATATTCGAACGTAATGTGAACCCATGTATGGTTCGCGTGTAATTGTCAGTACTACTACATATAATAATATCCGTGGAAAAATTGAATCAGAGACTACACCTGGATTTATATATGACTGTTCGTACATGTACACAACATAATAACTAAATAACAAAACAATTAAGTCGAACATTATACCTAGATTATGTTCAATTAACTTGGCAGCAAATTTTGATAAGAACGAGTATGAGTTTTCAAGCATGCCCATTGTCACGATCTAACTTTGTTGGCTTTGGCCAAGCGGTCGTGAGGCACTTGCTCTAATCCGGCGAGTAAGTCAACCAAATGAAAGCGCAAAGCGGGTGGCCCCACAGGGGCAACCTCTTCCTCGGGACTCGAGAAAATGTTTTCGAAAGAGGGAGAAAGAAGGTTTGAGAAAAGCTTTTGTCTTTTGAAAGGTTATACCCCAATGCAACAAGGACCACATTAACTGTATTGCATCACAAATATAACTGGTATGAAGGAAGCTTCAAGAAGTCATACCCCCCTATAGTATATTCTAGAGCCTTTTTGATATGTTAGGCTTGCATATCAAAAGGGCAAGGAGACATATGCTCCAAAAAATGAAAGGAATTAAAACCAACATGCAATCAAATACTATCCTATGAAATGGAAATAACAATAACATGAATAGAATGAAATCTAACCTATGAAAGCATGGTAAAAAGGTTCGGAACAGGCACGCGGCCATGGGCATCACGCCCCGGACAAGCGGGACCGTGACATCCTCCCCCACTTAAAGCGTTGACGTTCTTGTCAACTGACGGTTCTTAAATTGGTCGACTTTCTGTGTCCACCGCTGCAAGTCTTCAATCTTTTCCCAGCTTGATTCATCCGTAGGGAGGTTCTCAGTTAACTAGAAACTCGTGAACAGTCTGTACGGGTCTTCCAATTTTTCTTGTATGTTCGTCGATAATATCTTCGACTTCTTTGTCTTCTTTTTTCTCAAGATCGATGCCTAGTCTAACTGTTGTGTTTCGTTGATCATCTTCAGGGTCAGGATGATAGGGTTTCAAGTTACTCACATGGAGGACAGGGGGAATTTTCATCCATGCATGTAATGTTACCCTATAAGACGTCACCCCAACCTTCTGTAGTATTTCTACTAGTCCCTCATATTTCCGGTCTGATCTGTTCAGGTCTCAACTTGATCATGACCAGGTCCCCCACTCGGAACTCGATCGGCCGACGCTTCTTGTCAACCCACTTCATCCGCTTACAGGCTTTCGCCAAGTACGCTCTCGCAATTTCTGTTGTCTGTTTCCATTCTCTCGTGAAATTGTGAGCTTGAGGATTCTTCCCGGCATGTGGATGATCGATGATATGAGGTAGTACTGGTTGTCTTCCACTCACAATCTCAAAGAGACTTTTTCTTGTGGATGAGTTAGTTTGACAGTTAAAGCAAAACTAGGCTACATCAAGCAACCACACCCAGTTCCTTTGACCTGCGTCGACAAAGTGTCGCAAATACTCTTCGAGCAAGCAGTTGAATCGTTCAGTCTGTGGATGGTAACTTGATGAAATATTCAAACTAGTTCCCCACAATTTCACTACGTGTCTGAAGAATATCTAGGATGTCAACTCGGCAGAGCATAACTTGGGTGTTGGCACAAAAGTGGCATACTTAGAGAATCGGTCAATGATCACCAAGATGGCTTCATTGTCACCTACCTTCGGAAGGTGTGTGATAAAATCGAGCGACACACTTTCCCAAGGTCTCATGGGAACCACTAATGGTTTGAGGAGGCCTAACACTTTTTTCTTATCAGTTTTGTCATGTTGGCAGATGAGACAGGTTTTCGTGTACTGCATAACGTCTTCCCGCATCTTCGGCCAATAGTATCCCTTTTTCAATAAGGCATGGGTTCGTTGCCACCCAGGGTGACCCGCCCATAAAGTATCGTGTCATTCATATAACAGTTTCTTCCTTAGGTCGCTCGCTCTCGGGACGTACAATTGTTTTCCTTTTGTCACAAGTAAGTCATCTTCGACCCAGAATTGTCTAGTCTGTCCTGCTTTAGCTAACTCCACCACACCCTTGGCCGATGGGTCTTTCTGTAAGTGTGTCGTGATGACATCGCGCAATGAGCCATCTACCTTGTTGGCGTGGATGTGAGTGAACATGCACAGGGCCGCATGTTCACTCATTCGACTCAGGGCATCAACTGCTTGATTATTCTTTCCTGACTTATGTTCAAACTTGAAGTCAAATTCGACAAGAGTCTCTTGCCAACGAGCTTGCTTGGACGTTAACTTCGGCTGACTAAAGAAGTAGCATATCGTGTTATTGTCGGTTTTCACTACAAAATGCGACCCCAACAAATACTGTCTCCAAGTCCTCAGACAATGCACGACTGAGGTCGCATGTTCACTCATTCGACTCAGGGCATCAGCTGCTTGATTATTCTTTCCTGACTTATGTTCAAACTTGAAGTCAAATTCGGCAAGAGTCTCTTGCCAACGAGCTTGCTTGGACGTTAACTTCGGCTGACTGAAGAAATGGCATATCGTGTTGTTGTCGGTTTTCACTACAAAATGCGACCCCAACAAATATTGTCTCCACGTCCTCGGACAATGCACAACTGCTAACATCTCTTTTTCTGAGACAGTGTAACGCCTTTCGGCATCGTTCAATTTTCTACTTTCATAAGCCACCGGGTGGCCCTTCTGCACGAGGACACCACCAAGGGCGAAGTTGGACGCGTCCGTTTCTACTTCGAACGGCTTTGTAACATCTACCAATCTGAGGACAAGTCCCCTCGTCATGTTTTTTTTTTTCAGATCCTCGAATGCTTTTTTACAACTATCGGACCACTTCCACAAACTATCCTTCTTCAACAATTTTGTGGGTGCCGCTCGCTTAGAGAATCCTTCAACAAACCGTCGATAGTAATTTGCCAATCCCAAAAAGGATCGTATTTCAGTTACTGGTTTTGGGGTTTTCCATTCACGAATAACCCTTAACTTGTCCTTTCCCATGCTGATGCGACCGCATTCTATAACATGTCCGGTGAAACTAATACGCTGTTGAGCAAAAGCGCATTTTTCTCTTTTTACGTACAACTGATATTGCCTCAACTTCTCGAAAACTAACTGCAAATGCACTCGTTCTTTCAATGTAGGGCTGTATATTACTATGTCATCGATGTATACCACGACCAATTGGTCGAGGTATTGATGAAAGACTTGGTTCATCAAGGTGCAGAATGTGGCGGGAGCATTTGTCAACCCGAATGGCATTACGAGGAATTCAAATGCTCCATATCTCGTGACACATGTTGTTTTCGGCTTGTCTCCTTCAGCGACACGCACCTGATAATATCTGGACCGGAGGTCCAGCTTCGTGAAGTATTTGGCCCCATGAAGCTGGTCAAATAAATCTGTTATTATGGGCAAGGGTTACTTGTTGCGCATTGTGACCTTGTTTAGGGCTCTGTAGTCTATACACAACCGTAAGGTCCCATCTTTCTTCTTTTGGAACAACACCGAATCCCCATAGGGCGCCTTAGCTGGGAGAATAAACCCTGCGTTGAGCAATTCATCCAATTGTTTTCGAAGCTTAGTTAACTCAGGTGGTGCCATTCAATACACATTCTTCGCTGGGGGTTTGATTCCTGATAACAGTTCAATCTCATGGTCAATCCCTCTACGAGGAGGCAAGTTCTTCGGCAGACTATCAGGCATAACATCAGCGTATTCCTGTACGACTTTCTGAATGTCTTTCGGAATACAATCTGTATGGACGGGGTCGCTGACTAAGGGTATTGCCATAAACGTAGGTTCGTCGCGACCAAATCCCCTTTTTAACTGCATTGCTGAAATCATTCACACATTTCCTGGTTGTTTAATCTTAGCCGTGATCACCTTAGGGTTGTCATCAGTGACGATTAGACACTTTGCTAGCGGTATTGGGATGACCTTATGTTCTAGCAGGAAGTCCATCTCAAGTACCACGTCAAAGTCATCCATACAAACAACGACAAAATCAAGTTTTTATGTCCATGTGTCCAGTTTTAACGTGACTCCTCTAGCAACTCTGACGATTGGTAAGGCCTCTAAGTTAACAGCTTTCATCTTCCTAGAGTCATTCTCAACTGAGAGTTCCAATCTACGGGCTTCTAGATCAGACATAAAATTATGGGTTGCTCCCGAGTCAACTAGGGTGTTTTTGACTTGTCGAGAGTTAATCACTCGTCTACAAACATGAGTCCCTTCTCGGACCCTTCTTTTGGCTCAACTTTCTTGTGAATTGCAGACATATATTGATACCTCTCCAAAAGATAGTATTTTAGCCCTGAAATAAGGTGTTTTTAAGCATATTCTTACATCATAACATTCATATTAGTAGCTTGAATCACCTAAGAACAGTGAAATACACTTAAAATGCAAAGCATGCTGTAAAAGAGGCAAGAATTAGAAATCCTAAGAAAAGGAGAGTTTTTGAGTCAAAATGCAGAGTTTTCAGCATTATTTTACGTATTTCTGGAACCTTTGACTTGTTGGAATTATTCCTATTGTTTCAGGGTGTAAGTATGAAGTTGTTGGAGCTAAACCATTTGAGAAGGAGACATTTGAAAGAGAAGATTGAAGATTGGGAAGAAGAGTCCATTGTGCTCAGCATTTATCTACGCATTCGGTAGAGGCGGGAAGATTCTTTTTATGGCAAAAAGTGAATGATTGATTTCCGTGTTGCTGACGTCTGCTGATGTCATAATTGGAGTAGTGGACAAGAAAGTTTCAGATTCAATCCCAGCCGTTCATCTATGATTTTGGAAGCCTTTAAAAGCCGCATTAAACATTTGAATGAAGTTCGGCCAACTCTAGTTTTATTTCCGCAAAAGTTCTTCTCCATTTTTTAGAGTTTTTCCATCGTCTTCTTCAGAGAGTTTTCTGCATTTTCCACCATTATTGTTGTTTCTGGAGCTAGCTTGGATTTCCGCCGAAGTTTCTTCGATCGTGCTGAAGTCCACAACTCTGTTTCTCCTGCATTTCTGATTTCTAGTATTTCGAATTTCATTTCCGATCTCCATCGATCTTGTTAGTTTACTGTTTTTGTAGATTAGATCTGTGATTTAGAGTGTGAACATTAGCGATCACTCATCCGTACTTCTTTTAGTTCTTATATGCTACGCATTGAATTTTTCTCTACTTTGGACCACTTTTACTTGTTGTTTACTGTTGCATTGATATTATACAAGTTGGATCTCTGTTTGTTAGTTGAATTCGTTCATCGGTCGCATTTCTAGATCTTCTCTGTGGTTATTATGCTTAGGACATTTGACATTTCTGCTTTCGTTATGTTAGCTGCGAGCATGAGGTAAGGTTCCATATGTGAAGGTTAAGGAATGAGTGTGTGATGCATGTTATCGGGGTGAGCAAGGAGATGTCGAGCTATGTTGTCATAGGCGTTTTAATTAATAACATGTTTCGGCTGATCACCCATTCATGTTTGCTATCTTCGTCGTTCCGAGAGGAAGAGGGGATAGAGACATACAATAGAAGACCATTGGTTTCAGTTCTAGGATGTTCTACCTGTTAAAGAGTGAGGCTAGAGATAGTCGACTCGCTAGTGTGCATTTCATGCTTAAGAGCCTCGAACTTTGATGCGAGAGTGCAAGTTCGAGGAGGATGAATGCATCCCGAGAGGGAGCCTTAGGTTTCATGTTGTGCGGAGCCGCTTCTTACCACTAGTCTTATCCCTGATGCATGTAGATCACACTTAATCAACCTTAATCTGAGCCTATTTCTTTATTGAAAGTAATTTCAGTTGTGTTCAGCATTTACATTAGCATTTTAAACATCATTGCATTCTGTTATAATTTTTCATTGACATCTCCGCGATACATTATGGTGACAACAATTTGTGTCGCATTTGGTTGTTCTTGCATTTTATTTTTGACACCGAAAATAACCATATTATCTTTACTTTTTGTACTCAACTTTCCAAAGAGCATTTGAATCAATTTATACAGTCCCTGTGGGAGATGACTTTACTTATTACTTGATGCAAAAAGACCGTGTACACTTGCATGTTAAGAGTTGAATGCTAAGGATATCGCACTTAAAAGATAAAATTCAATTAGCTTTCCATTCTATTAAAAGACATAGTCAGCTCGTATCAGATACTTTAATGCTCCCATTCTAAGGGTGTCTTCTTCTTCTTTTTCTGTATCGGTCTCAGGTTCAGGTTCCTTGCCACTCTGAGCTGAGGCTTGGATCACTGACAGTGCGGCAAGGGTAGCTTTGTTCGGACAAAATTGCAATCTGTGAGGTCCCTTACATAGGAGGCACTGGATTTTCCAAGGTTGATAGTTCTATTGTTGATATTGTCCCCGGTAAGAACTAGTATTCGTATTATGCGGATTCTTTTCACCTACCCCTTGTTGTTTGTCAGTTCCTCCAGCAGACTTGCCACTATTCTCACTTCTTTGCCCCGTAGTCTTAAAGGATCTATTCCCGCTACTTGGACCGGTGTTACCCTTCCTTTGAGAGTTCGGTTCATTAGCGTAATCCAATAATCTTTCATCGGCGGACAATACCGACGGCAGGTCCTGGACCTTTTGTTCATACAACTTTGTTCTAGCCCACTCCTGCAGTCCCTCGACAAAACAGAACACTTTGTCTTTTTCGGACATGTCTCAGATATCTAGCATCACTGTGGAAAATTGCTTCACATATTCTCGTATTGTTCCCGCGTGTCTCAGCTCGCGTAACTTCCATCTTGCGATGATCTCAACATTTTTTGGGAAGAACTGAGCTCGAAATTCTTTCTTGAGGTCTTCCCATGTATCAAGTGTGCATAATCCATCGTTGATGTCGTTCACCTTTGAACGCCACATAAGTTTTGCATCATCAGTAAGATGCATCGAGGCTAGAGTCACCCTCAACTCCTCCAAGGCCGTACCAGTGGCCTTGAAGTATTGTTCAACATCGAATATGAAATTTTCAAGTTCTTTTGCGTCGCGGTTCCCTTTGAATGCTTTGGGTTTCGAGACTTTCAACTTATTAAACCCGATAGGTGGTTGACCTGGGCCTTGATTCTCTACGACACGCATGGTCAAGTTAACTCGGGTGTTTATTTCAGCCATCTCAGACTTGACAGCATCCATGATTTTCTCAAAGTTTTGGACAAACTCGTCGAATAACTTTGCCATGGTCCTTTGTGAGTTATTAAGTTCCTCGACACGCTCTTCCCATGGGGAACTGGAGCCAGAAGAACTACTCTCACGTTCTAACCCGCGAGGTTGAGCGAGTTTTTCCTCAAGGGCTTCTACCCTCGAGGTCAGTTCGTGGATTGGCATTACGTCCACTCAGGCGTTTACCGCATCGATTTTAGTCATCTTTTCAGCAAACTTTCTCAATCTTTCCTCAAGGAAGCGCCAGGCAACTCCCTTAAGTCATGCAACTCTTCTTCGATTGCATCAAGTAGACCGACTTGTGCCTTGCTTGATACATTCGCACCCGACATGATTCAGACTGTTTGATTTCCAAGGAGCCTAACTCGGCTCTGATACCACTTGTCACGATCTAACTTTGTTGCTTTGGCCAAGCGGTCGTGAGGCACTTGCTCTAATTCGGGGAGCAAGTCAACCAAACGAAAGCGCAAAGCGGGTGGCCCCACAGTGGGCAATCTCCTCCTCGGGACTCGAGAAAAGGTTTTCGAAATAGGGAGAAAGAAAATTTGAGAAAAGCTTTTGTCTTTTGAAAGGTTATACCCCCAATGCAACAAGGACCACATCAACTGTATTGCATCACAAATATAACTGGTAGGAAGGAAGCTTCAAGAAGTCAT
>JBBMEF010009810.1:0-22561 GCA_037832685.1 Sicyos baderoa | reverse complement strand
ATTAAAACCAAGGCTTTAAACCTCCAAAAGACAAAACTATTTCTTTAAATCCATAAATCCCGAACGAATTCCTCAACGAAGATTTATTAATAAATAAAATACTAATAATCGATTATAACTCTCGGCTAACAAAACAAACTCCAAACTCTCTTCAAGGACCAACGATAACGAGAATAACGACCAAAACCACCTGAAACGTCTTTATGAAAATACGGGTCGTTACAAGTGGCCTATTGAGCATCTGGATGATCTTTTCTCAGGATCAATATCCTGAGATCGATTGCTCTCACTAATCAAGTCATTCTCAAGAAATTTTGCATTTCTTGATTTCACAAACCTAAGTCATTATCATACTAAAAAATTGAGCCACTATCAACAATTTCATTATGCATAATTTATTAAAATTATGACCCAAATATTTAATAAGCATAATGTATAAAATTGATCACAACAACCGCACATAAATTATTTCAAGAACCAATCTAGATAATAAAATAATCAACTAACTTAATGAATCAACATACATATGTACGTACAAAAAAAGTTGTGACATCAATTCCTAATTGCAACAACTTTATTATTTTTAAATTCCTTGAATTTAAACAAGTTATATGTCATTGCACTCATGTCAAAATACATATTTTGAACCACATCAATACAATGCATAAATTGAACAAAACATTATGTTCAATAAATTAATCATATAATATGCATAATGATTCACTCAATATAATTGCATTAAAAGTCATGGGTTCAATGCAACATGCTTTTATTTATAAGAAAAAAATCACCAAATTACTTTAATTTGGTTATATGCAAAACACGTTAAAATTGCATATAAATATAAATATTGCAATAACCCATAACAACATAGTAGCAAATAATATATGCATAACAATATGCTGGATTTTTATAATTTTAAAATAAAAATCCAAGCCAATTTGTCAACAATTATATAAAAATTGGTTAAATTTAATTTAAAAACCACATAATCAAATCAAATCCATAAATATGCCAAAAAAAAAAAAAAAAATTATAGTCCAAAATAGATATTTCATATCTTGATTTATCTTTGCCAAAAACTCCATATTTAAATGTATGTCAACAAATACGAAACAAATCCAATTTACCAGCGACACAAAAGTAAATAAAATTATTTGTTTTAATAAACATGGCCCAAAAATCAATCTAGTAGGCCAAAATAGATATCAATTCTACCAGATATCACAAATCGATTGCATAAAAAGATATAGCAAAAATACTTTGTCAACAAATCACAATTACATAGAAAAGAAGTAATTATCTTCAAGCTCTATTGCCAAGAGTATAAAAAAAAGTAATCAAATAATGAATGATCACATGATACAAATAAAATGTCTCAAAATCGATTTCAGAATTATTAGCCAATAATATTATAAAGTTATATATTCTGGCCTAAGATATAACAAAATAATTACATCACCAAATATCGATTCATGATATTCACTAAAATAAATAGACCAAAGACATCGTATGCATTATATCTCAAATATAAAACAAATTTAATTCACCAACCAATCCAAATGGCAAATATGGAGATTTAAATTTATTTGCTTAATAAATATACAGTGGTCAAAATCGATCCAAATGCATAATTGATTAGGCAATAATTAAATCCATAAATTTGGCATGATGGCAAATATATACATAAATTTTACCATAAATATCACTTGATTAATGCAATATATAACCAATACAAAACAAATCAAATCAAATTCAATTTACCCGCAACCCAAATGTTAAATATACAAAATTGAGTTTATTTTTTTTAATAAATTTTTGCCCAAAAATAAATGTCAAAACTTGCAGGATCAATATTCAAAAATTACAATATTCTAATCCATAAATTTGACCAAAACTATATCTCATAACGATTATGATATCTTATGCCAAAAATATGGATTACAACAAATGAAAAATATGTAGATCTATTATTTTTAATAAACACATTAACCAAAATCCATCCAACCAAATCATCAAATCCAGTCAATAAACATCCATTAAATATTACGATTTGTTACCAAAATATATCACATAACTATGTCAAAAATAACAAATATTTAGATCTGGATTTCTGCCGTATACACAATTACATTTGACAAATTTATGTATTTCTAAATTATGTCATACAACCTTTCTGTGAAAATATCACATAATCAAAAGGATATAAAGAAAAACCCATTAATGAAATATCTCAAAGTAAAATGACGCTTGATCTGTATGTGTAGATTTTCATTCTGTGATTTTATTTATTAATTATTTATGATACATTTGTCATCTTCAACATTATGACATTTTACTTAACACAAAAACAACAAAACAGATGTGGAAAATTTTGTAATCAAATTTCCAACTGATTCAAAATGTTATTATAAATAATAACCATAAAATAAAAACATTACAAAAAGCCAAGAACTCATTAATGGCTACAAAAACAAGGCAGAGACAAAACTTGCTCTGATACCAAATGTTAGAAATTTCTCTGACACACAAAACTAAATGTGATCAATAAATTTAATCACCTACATCGAAAACGTAATTATTAAATTAGCGTACCTCCAGCCATTGTTTTTGGTAACCGAGAGAAAGTCAATGTACACCGAATTGCAACACACGGGCAGCGACATCCGAGTTCTTGGTTCTTCTACATCCTGACCTCCCCAACTTAAATGGTGTGGTTTTATTAATGAGAGAGTGGGTATAGGGACCCAACAACTGAAGAGTAATAAAAATAGAAAGTTCTGTATTCTCACGGTATAGATTACTTTATCGATAAAATGAATAAGGGTGCAGTTACAAAATGAGTGAGGTGAGGTGGTTACTAAAATCATAGACCACAAAAAAAAATTAATTAATGTAAAATTAATTAATTCCAACAGTTGGTTCGTCGTCCAAAATGCCATATATCATCATCATAATTGATGACTGAGATAGTATCGTTGTGATTTAGGCTCACATTTGAGTCATATAATTGAAGACGATGACACGAATAATAAACTCTAAAATAAAAGATCGTAATCTTAAATGTCATGGTTTTAGAATTTTAAAACAAATACTATTTGTATTATAAATACATATGCAATAAATACCACGTATTTATTGTAAACACTAAATATTAGAAATACTAACATCATATTAATAATTAGGGGTAAAAAAAAGTACAAAAATCGAGTGAACCAAATCAAATCGTTCCTATAAATTGGTTCAGTTTTTAAGAATTACATTGGATCTATTGGTTTGAAATTGTAGAAAATCGATTTTTTTGGTTTAGTTCGATTTCATATGAAAATACCAATTAAAAATCAAACGAAACCAACCATATAAATCACAACTAAACAATGCTAATTTCTAAGGTTGTACAAAGAAAACGGCAATCCGGACTACCTAACCCAAATTGTAAGGAATGAGTTGAGTTATGATTTTATAGTTTTTGATGAGTTGGGTTGGTTCTTTGGTTGACAAATTTTTGCCTCGTTTAACCCAACCCAACCCAACCCTACCCGGACTAAGAATATATTATGTATATTTTGTGTGCAAGTAAGATAAAATAATAAGATAGATTTCTAGCATACTTGTAAGTCTTCTAAAAAGATATGCACTAATAAGATAGTTAGTACGTTTTTTTTATTATTATTTTAGATAGGTAGTAGGTTGAACTATAGTATCATGCATCATTTTAAACATATTTATGAACCTATGAGTTGAATCTTAAAGAGAAAAATGAGAGTAATATAACCCGAGAACTCAACCCAGCCATGTACAACCCTAATATTTATGAGCCTATGAGTTGAATCTTAGGGTTAGACGGGTTGGCAAATTAGCAACCCGAAAAATTGAGTTGGTCCAAAAAATTTATTCAATCTTACCCGACCCAAATCATGTACAACCCTAATAATTCCATTAGTCACTTCTATGGTACTCTTCGTCTGAAAACCCTCTCGCCTAAAAACCATGTTCGACTTCTACAATTCTCCTGCGTCTCTTTAACTTCTCCACCTCCTTCGCCACCTCTTCGATCTCTGCATTTCATCTTCTCATCCACCTCTTCCATCAATGTAATCCATCTTCTTGCCATCCTTTTCGATCAAATGCTAAAAGCCAAATTTTTACAACTCGTAAGTTCATCTTCTCTAGTACATTCCTTTCATTTTTGTTCTTTTTTTGTTTTTTCGTTTGTTTGTTCTTTTTCTAAAATTTCGTGTGTATCTATTTCTTAATTTTCTCTTAAATTTAAGTTTCTCCAACCTTCATACTTCCATTTTCTTTGAAAATACAATTATTGAATATTTCATAAATTAAGAATAAAACAAAATTTTAAGATATTTAAAGACATAAGCACATAAAAAATTGTTTAATGTTTACCCTTCTTTTAAAAGATTAAATGTGACTCTTTTTTTGAAGCAAAATGGCAATTTATTAACCAAAAGCAGCAGAACCACAAGGCATTACAGGGGAAACATCATCCAAAAGAGTTTTCTCCAATCATGGAGGAAAACAATCAAACCAAAAATGAGAAACACCCCTTTTACAAGCCCATTGGGCTAAAGAGAATGAGCCACACAATTGGCTTTCCTAGAAACAAAACACAAATGAAAACCAGGATTTGAAAATAGTAAATCCCTAATCTCCTCCAGCAAACAACCATACTCATACGCCAACCAGCTCCCATTTTCAATGGCATCCACCACCTTCTTTGCATCAGATTCGATAGTACACTCCGAATACCCCATCTCCAGCGCTAAACGACAGCCGCTTAAAATAGCCATAGCTTCAGCAGCAAAAGGGTCGAAAATAACATTAATAACCAAAGCATCACCAAACAAGCAGCTTCCGATGTTGTTGCGAAGAACAGCCCCAACTCCAGTTCGACACAAATCCGCTCCACAGACCGCACCGACAGAAAGCTTGAACGCACCACTGGCTGAGGGAATCCATCTATTCACAAGAACCCTCTTAACAAAATCATCCAGGTACGACTTAATCCATACACATCTCAACATCGGATTGGGGATCTTTTCATTTCGAATAAGTTTGTTTATGTCAATCCAAATGATCCACAAACCCATGCTAATATGTTCAAAATCCCTTTGAGAAACTGTATCAGCAATTAGGAATAAAAAGTCTTGAAACTGGTAGCAACCATTGGCTTTCTGAATAACACTTGGGCATAGAGCATCCCAAAACAGCCTAGCCAATTTGCACTCCAGAAAATTATGCATCAAACTCTCCTCATGAGAACCACAAATTGGATAGGAAGGAGATTGGACAATTCTTCTATTGTAGAGATTCTTCATATTGGGAATGAAATTGTGAAACAGTCTCCATATAAAATTTTTAATCTTTGTAGGAACATTCATGCTCCACACCTTCATCCACCACTTAACAGTAGTCTCTGGATTAGAAGAGCCTTCATGCACTTTATTATTGAGATATTATTATTGAGATAGAGCATATAAGCACTTTTAACAGTAAAAATGCCATTTTTGTTATAATGCCAAATCCAATCATCCGCTCTAGAAGAGGCACAAATAGGGATGGAAAGAACAATCTCGGCATCCACATGCCAAAGAATGTCTCGAACTAAAATAGGATCCCAAGTTCCATTCATGCTTAGCAACTCAGACACCCGGATCTCCTTAACTTCCACTCTAGGAATTGTAATTGTTCGGAAGGAATTGCCTCTTGGAATCCAAGGAGTTTTGAACACTAACGTATCCACACCATTACCAATACGTCTCCGAACCCCCTTCATTAGAAGCTCATGCCCCCATAATAAGCTTTTCCAGACATATGATGGATTATAACCATCTTTAGGCTCCAAAATAAAGCTAGAAGGAAAATATTTGCCTCTAAACACTCTTCCAACCAAAGAAGAAGGGCACGTAAGGAGCCTTCACACCTGCTTGACAATCAAAAACTGATTGAACCCTTCAATATATTGGCAAGCATAGCCTTCATTCGATTCACAATAACTTTTGAAATGATCTTGTAGCTAACGTTGCACAAACTGATAGACCTAAATTCACCAACCTTAGTCGGCTTATCCTTCTTTGGAATCAAAACAATGTGAGTATGGTTTAGATCCTTAGCGGATTTTTGTTGCTCCAGAACTTCCAAACAGGCTGCAACCGTTTTCTCTTTTATAATATCCCAATACTTTTGGTAAAATAAGACAGGGAAACCATCCGGCCCAGGGGCTTTAGTAGGGAACATTTGGAAAGTAGCAATTTTAATCTCTTCCTCCGTGAACGGTGCACAAAGGTCCCGATTAATTTCCTCAGTAACTTTTCTAGGAACTTTTTCCAAAATCAATGCAATTTGATCATCCGAAGGATTAGATGACTAAAAAAGATCCACAAAGAAACTTTTAAAAGTTTCATGAAGATCGACATCAGAATACTTCCAATCTCCATGCTCATTAAAAACCCCCTTGATAAAATTCCTAGATCTTCTCACTGAAGCTCTTTTATGAAACCACTTTGTATTACGATCTCCCCAATGAAGCCAATTCTCCCTTGACCGCTGCTTCCAGTATTTTTCTTCATTAATTTCAATAGCATTAAGCTCGGATTCAAGACTCTGAATTTTAGCAAAATCAGGACCAATATTTATGCTAAATTCCTCTCTAATGAGCAGCTGGAGTCTACTGATAGCCTCCCATTTTTCTTTTTTCTTTCGACGACCCCAACTCCACAAATGGCTTCTACAACTATTAATCCGACCATTAAGATTGCTACGGAAAGCCTTATATTATTCCACCCACAACGAACCTACTGAAAGCCTTATATTATTCCACCCACAACGAATCATATCAGCACACTCGTTGTCAACAGTCCAAAATCCTTCAAAATGAAAACGAGAACGACCACCATTCCTGCCATTAGCTCCTCCCTCAAAATCAATACAAATGGGTCTATGATCAGACGCATACCAATCCAGATTATGAACTTTAAGGTAAGGAAAAAGATCGCCAACTCTTTGGTTCCCCATAAAACGATCTAGCCTCTTAAAGATAGGATCTCCACTCGTCCGTCGGTTACACCAAGTGAATTTTTCTCCCTAATAACCCAAATCTTGCAAATTCAGGTCCTCGATCACCTCTCTAAAACGTTCAATAGAATTAAAAATTTCTAAAGCCCCACCTTTTTTTTCGCTAGGCCATAAAGCCTCATTAAAGTCGCCTCCGAGAATCCATGGAGAATCATCACCAATGCTTAGATTCCGAATAATATCCCAAGTTAGATCCTTAAGATTAGATTCAGGGTACCCGTTGATACCAGTAAACCGCAACACTTTCCTTTTAGAGTCACCGAGCTGTCAATGTGATTTCTGGAATAGGATCTAATAATAAGGTCAACTTCCTTCTTCCAAAAAATAGCCAACCCCCCACTCAAACCTGCACTATCAATCGCAAAATAGTGATCAAAATTCAACCGTGCTTTCAAAGCATAGATCTTAGAAGCCTTGTTTTTTCCCTTACTTAAACGGCCATCTTCCATGTCATCCACCAACTCTTCCATTTTTGTTAGATCATCAAAGTTTTTCCCTTTATGAATTGAGTTATCTCCCTCTCTCAAAGCTTTTATTAAAGCACCCTGGTTCTTTTTAGAATCCTTAGCTTAAAAAATCATCAGCTCACCATTCCTTTGATCAACATCACTGCTGACCCATTTTGTTTTAATATCAAAATTCCCCCATAGGTTATCAACTTTGATAGCTTCATCGATCTCCTTCTGCTTATTACTATACCCCTCATTGTCTTCATCTTCCTCCTTTCTTAAAACAGGATCATCATTTCTCCATCTAGCAACATCACTTCTACAAGCATACACCTTCATTTCATAATTTCCCCCACTCCCCCAGATCCTCCCTACTTAGGACTTGAATCTCCTATTCGCTCTTCTTTGAATCTTGTCCCACTCTTTTTAACAAAAGAAGCTTTCAACCAATCTCCATAAGGATAAGATTTCGGATTTCCATCATTAGAATTGTTACTACATTCCTTAGTTAGATGCCCAATAACTCCACACAAATAGCAGAAATCTGATAATCTTTCATATAAGATAGGACACACATTGATCCTTCCACTAGCCGAAAGCACTCTAACACCTCTTTGTAGAGGTAAAGAAAGATCAAGAATCACCCAAATACGGATTATAGGCCCCAACCAATTATTAGATCCATCCCAATCAATTTCCACAATCGGTCCAATTTCCTCCCCCGAAAGCTTCGCAACTTCTAGTGTCATACAATTTATCGGAACATTGTGTATTTGGACCCAAAACGGAGCCTCATTGAATTGCATATCAGCTATTTGATCATTTTCATTCAATTTTTTCAACACTACCAGCGCTCGATCAAAAGACCAAGGCCCCTCACTAATAACTCGAAGTTTTTCTATAGGATTCTTAAATTTGATAACAAAAGTATTGTTACCTCCATAGTCAAACCTTGTGCTCTGATTTACTCTCCACACTGATTTCATTACACCGATGAACGCATCTACATTCGCTTGTTTACTGGACAACATTTTTGCCGCTAGAAACAATTGCACATTCTCTTTATTAACAAGAAAAGACGAATTACTCACCGGAATAAGTTTTCCTTCCCTGTCTGTCAGTGAAAATGAGCTCCACTTTTCAAGCACTTCTTCCATTTGAGATTATGCAATGGAAATCACCTTCTTGCTAACAAACCACACAGAAAAATGAAGAACATGGCTACTTCAGCCACAACGAAATCTCCATGATCAATCAATAATGGAGAAATCATCTGACGAAAAACCAAAAGAAACTCCAACGATTAAACCCTTTACAACTAAAGATCACCAGAAACACACACCAAGAAGCCAAGAATTTCGATGAAGAACGAATAAACCCAAAAAAGAACCGCCCCGACCCTCACGTAAAGGGAGAACTCTCAATTAGAGAGAAAATTAAGATAAATGCAATTAAATCAAGGTTGGGGTTTTAAAGAAAAAACCCTTGTTTTCACGTTTCCCAACGCAAAAAGGAACGACCGTCATCTTCCTCGTTCTTCTTCTCCTTCGCGCGCGATCTTCGAGTTCCATGGTAAGGGATCTTCGCTTTTAGTTGTTTCTTTCGTGATGTTCGAGATTGGGAAGGTTGATTGAATCTTGTTGTGTTCTTGTGTCGATAACCGAATCAGCTAATGTCCGGATTCTTGTTCGCGATCCCCTCGCACCCGAGAACACCCTTGCGCCATTGCGAACCGATCAGCAAGCCAACCCTTCAGCCGCGAGTGACCGAGCCGTAAACAGCCACTACCGCAGCGTACGCCGTTGCAACCACCACTGAACCGAGCCACCTGCTGTTCGTCAGCGCCTTTGCCAGCACCGATTCACGCCCCAGCAACGCGCGACCGCAGCAACCTTCACCGTCTTCATTTGCCTGCCCTTGTCGAGCCCTTCCACACGCACACCCCACCAAGCCAGCTTTGCCCTCCCCGATCATCGAACCGTAAGCTACCGCACAGACCCGACGCACGCCAGCGCTTCGACCGAGCCCTTGCTGTTTCGCTTCGCTGCTGCAAGACGTGCGATCACCAGCCTCTCGCCGCGATCGCTTAGCGCCGACACACCCGCGAACAACCCTTCGCCCGAGCAGCTTTGATCTTCAATTTTGGGGTATTGACTCTTTGCTTGCCGACCGTTGTTCATTAGAGGCTGCTCCTTCTATTTTAAGTAATTATTATTTATTATTTGCCCTGTTATTGTTGCTAGGTTCTTGGTTGGTGTTTGCAGTGTAGGATTCTTTTATGTGCTTGCTTGTTCGCTGATCAAGGTAAAGACCTCTTACCAAGATTGTGTGGACCATGTGATACATATTAATAGCATGTCGATACTTGTATTCCTTCACATGTTGCTTCGTGGATAGATTTGTTGAAATATTCTGACTAGCGTGTTTTATTCTGTTCAGCATGTTGGTTTTCTTTTTGGTTTGTCTTGTTTGCTTATCCTTGATGTAGTATCATGTTAGGATTGCTTTTTGAGTTCCTAGTAGTTGTTCAACCTGCTAGTCTGTGCCTTGGACTTAGAACCCCGTTTAGGCTTAGAGTTCTGTTTGAGTGATGAATGTCGAGGAGGAGTGTTTATCTCATTGTGCCGGGGTACAAATACCTCATTGTGCCGGGGTACAGATACCTCATTGTGACGGGGTACAAATACCTCATAGATGTGTCGAGATACAGATATCTCATAGGTGTAAGACCCTGTTGGGCAACATAGTAAGACCATGAGTTGGCAATCCTCTTCTTTTAGGCTGTTTAGCCGAGTTTGTTTTGTAGAACCCCGCTTGGGAGGTTGTTTGCATGTATTTTATGGCTAGATGATGTATTTATCGTATTGTACCCCGGTTGGGGATTCTTACCGAGTGACTCGTCGCTCACCCTTATTTTCTGGTGGTCTTTTCCACCAGGTAACTTGGGACCACGACTGGGTGGCTAGTGGAGACAGTTGGAGGATCATGGGGGACCGCTTCTCTGATTAGGATTATTTATTTATGTTTTGAACTCTGAGCAACATTGTTGTTTTCTTTAAAACTTGGAATGCATGTAGGCAAGGCACGAAGCCCTTAGGGAATTTTTCTGAATGAACATCTAGATTCTTGAATTTTGCATTTATGAAATAAAGACTGCTTTTCCTTTAAAGATTTCTCTGGCCATGGATGAATGTTTATAAAATGATTTGGAAGGGTGCTTGGAAACATGGACAGGTTCTCGACTTTTAAAATGCATGTTTTGTTTTAAGATTTTCAGTTTATAGAATCTGGGTGTCATTCTTGCACTTGTTATTTTAATTTTTAAAGACATGCATTCGTAAAGGCCTAGGTTTTGGACCTTATTCGGGTCGGGTCTTTACAGTTGGTATTAGAGTTGAGAGTCATAGATTCTGTAGACTGACTTACTAGGTAGGTCGTATTCCCCATGATCTTAGCGCTCCAACAGCCGTCACGTACGTCCGTAAGTTTAATGTTTTAAGGGTTAAGAATGACGATCTTGTTTTGCATCTAGCATGTACATGTTTTATTTGTTGTAGAGTGGGAACGAGTAAGTTTTGACTCATGTTGGTTTGGTTGTAGATCGCCAGCATGCCAACTACTCGCAGAGGAAGAGGAGGCTCGAGGCCAGCCAACCAGAGCATGCGTATTGGCTAAGAGACAGCTGGGACATCGTCCCAAGGGGAGGCAGATAATAGGCCGCCCGCAGCTCTAGTTTCAGGTTCACCTAGTGATGGCGTTGAGACGACTGTGCCTCTAGAGACAACTCCCGGAGCTGAGTTTGCTGCATCTATGAGATCACTGATGGTCAGCTTTTTGAGTGACCAGAGGACTGAGACTCAGGCCATGCTAGTGGCCCAGAGGAAGGAATCCCGTGCACAGTTAGATGCCTAGTTAGCTACACAACGGGAGGAGTCCCGTGCTCAGATAGAGCAGCTAACCCGACTGATTCAGCAGGGAGCCCCAGCACCCCAAGCACCGCCCGCTCCGCGAGAGCAAGTTGTTGTTGAGCCTGTAGTGGCAGAGGGTGTCGAGGACTTGGGAAAGTGGTTGAAAGATTTTGTCAAGTGTAGACCTGATAAGTTTAATGCTAAGGGAGACCCTTTGACTACAGCTAGATGGGTAGCTAACTTGGAGTACACCTTTACGGTTATGTCGTGCCCCGATGTGCAGAAGGCAAGATGCACTGCACATGTTTTAGCTGAGATTGCCAGATGGTGGTGGGAGTCTGTTCTGAGTGGGAGACCAGCTGGGTCACCACCTGTCACCTAGGAGTTCTTTAAGATAGCCTTTAAGGCTAAGTACATTAGTGCAGAGCCCCAGGAAAAAATGATTGAGATGTTCACCAATTTGAAGCAGGGGTCAGATTCTGTAGATGAGTATGAGCGAAAGTTCACTAAGTACGGATATTTCGCACCACAGTTGGTTGTCACCCCTGAGTTGAGGATAAGGGAATTTGTTGCGGGTCGGAGGCATATAGTGTCTCAAGATGTTAGGGCTCATGCACCAGACTTATGAAAGAGTAGTTGAGCTAGCCATTATCTGCAATGCAAAGGATTCGTCGGATCAGTCTTCAGCAGTTGTGTCTGTACAGAAAGCTAGAGTATTCGGGCCAGAGTAAGTATTAGGGAAAGGATTAGAGGAAAAACCAGAATAACTTCCAGCCTCGCCAGCAGGGCACGGTGAAGCCGTCGTACTGTAACCCGTGTGGAAAGCCGCATTGGGGATTTTGCGGAGCTAGTGCGAGAGCGTGTTACCATTGTGGTAAAGAGGGGCATCAGGCTCGGTCCTATCCTCAGAAAACAACAGCTGTGCAGCCAGTTCAGCTGTAGAGGCGAGTGTTTGCCACGACTCGCCAGGATGCCGAGCGAACCGATGACGCGGTGGCAGGTACGCTCCTAGTTGTTGATCACTAAGCATTTGTACTGTTTGATTCAGGGTCTACCCACTCTTTTGTTTCTGCTGCTTTTGTTGGATGTGCATGTATGCCTGTAGAGCCCCTAGGATACGAGTTATCTGTTTCAACTCCTTTGAGAGTTAGTATGCTAACTAGTGAGAAAGTAGTAGGAGGTCAGATACAGATATCCGGCGAGCTCCTTGAGGTTACCCTCATAGTGTTGGCTATGAGAGGTTTTGATGTCATTTTAGGTATGGAGTGGTTAGCTGAGAACCACGCGATGATAGACTGCCATCACAAAGAAGTCGTGTCTACACCGTCACTCGGCGTATCTGAAGTTGGGGCTACGAGTGGCCTATTATCAGCCTTCCCTTGGTACGACGTCCCTGCTGCGTCCAAGCCTATGCGGACTCCCTGATTAGCTGACCGACCTCGCCCTCTGCGTGTGTTCACCATATTGGTTATCTGAACCAAAAGTAAACAGCGAGTCAGTCTCTGAGCCTCTCTGTGCTACAACAAGGCAACAATATACTCTAGATGATATAACACTAAAATTCTTAACCCTTTCTTGAAACAAATAACAAAGAGAGCATACCTGATGACTGTCGGGGCGTGGAGGATCATGGGTAACGACCTACAACAGTAAGTCAGTCTACAGAATCTATGACTCTAAGCTCTGATACCAACTGTAAAGACCCGAACCGAATACGGTCCTAAACCTAGGCCTTTACTACATGCATGACTTAAAAATGCGGAACATAAGCAGAATGGACATCAAAGTAATTCGATTTAAAACTAAAACAGTTAAATCAACTAGTTCCTAAAACCTGTCCCTGTTTCCAGCAACCTGTTTCAAGACAATACATTTAAAGCACGCCTCCCTGGCCAGAGATATTTAAAAAAGGAAAACAACTTATGCATTCATTCAAAAATAAAAGAACTGCAGATGTCCATACACATAAATCACCTAAGGCTCCGTGCCCATCTAAATGCAGTTAAAACAATAACATTATTTAACTTGTAATAACGACTCAGAGCACAACATTTATTCAAACATCTATAAATCAGAACATCCCATGATTCGACCTCACTCCTTCAGCCATCAGCGCCGCTGGTCCTTATTACCTGTGGAATCACATAAAGTAAGGGTGAGTAAACTAAGTTACTCAGTAAGAAACCCCACTGGGGTACAAAGCGTTATAACTGTCATTCAGTCTAGAGTATACAAGGCACTAACTCGAACATTACATAACTTTCATACTTTACTTGACTTGGTTGCCATTTTACGGTCTTACACCCTTAACATGCTTTCATGAGTTAACAGATAATAAACATTCATTCATACATAACATATCGAGCTCTCAGTCTTGCAATGCCTGCCTTAACATGAACTATAACCTGTGGGATACACTGAACTCAAGGGTCCGAGGGAGCTCTCCACTCGGCGTTGCAGTGAGCATAAACATGTATCTCATGCTGCTGGCACCAGGTGAAGCTGGGTCTAGGGCTACCTGACCTGGTCCAGGTTCGCATGACCTAAAGACTCGGATTGGTGTCGCTGACAACAGGGGTGCAAGACCTCGGCACGAAACTGTTGCCATCCATTCGGCACCGTACGCCATAGCTAGGATACGCCCAAGAGTAGGCTTGCACTCAAGGGATCGTTCCTAGCCCCTTCGGGCGGCAGTCTTGGGCTACGACCGACACGCTGAGATCGTGTCGACGGTCGGGGACGGGACAAGCCTCGTCATCCTCCCAACCAATTAGACAACCTTACAGCCTCTCACCCAAGACCGCGGACTAGGCTGTCATCTCAGTTAGCTAAACCAGATAACGGGTCAGAGACAGGGTTTGCCACGCGTCCTGCCACAAGTCCGGATGATGACTCCTGCAAACCTAACTAAAGACACAGTTCATATAAATATAGTCCATGCAGAACATGCATCATCAGCTATTCCTATCCTTCAGATAATTATAAACACTCATCTAAGTATATTCATGGCGAAACATCAATTAAGTAAACATGCCAACACAAATGATCTAACATGGTCCTAACAGCAAACATGGCTTCCATATGTACATACAAATCATTCATGAGCATTCAAGCATAACAGTAGTACCAAGCATACAACAGACCATTTAATTATAACGAATTGTCCACAAATCCAAGCAAGGGATCCTTACCTTGGCACTAGTGAGCAAAACCTCTAAACAACTCCTATCGAAGCACCTATCGATGTCCAACACGAATTCCAACCACACCTAGCAATTTAAGACAAGCATCCTAATTAACACATAATTAATCATACAAACAGCCCCTTAAAAGTACTTGGACAGCAACTTAATGGTTTGTCGAAGACAAGAAAACGGTACCTAAACAAAGACGGAGCTGGCTGGTTTCGCGGCTGCGAGGTGTAGGCCGAAAGCGGCTAGGCTGTCGGGCGTGATCGAGGGGAATGGATGCGTGCGGGCGTGCTGCTGGTCGCGGACAACAGCTGGCGACGAGGGTGCTCGGCGTGGCGCGCGCTGCTGCGAAGGACGGACGCTGCTGCTCGGGTGTGGGCGTGCGCTGCTGCGATCGATTGGTTGCGGGTGAAGGGTGTTGCGATGGGCGGCTGCTTGGGCAACAATGAGCGGGTCGAAGGCGTCGGCTTGCGGTGAATTTCAAGAACAAGAACACCAATTCCATAACCTAAACATCCCACAAAACAGCCTTTTTTTTTATTAAACGCAACCCAAAAATCAGCCAAGAACCACAAAGGAAAAACGATGAGGGAAGGAGGAAAATTACCTTGCAATTGACGAAGAACGACGAAGCTTTTTGGGAGATGGAATCGCAAACAGAGAAGATCGATCAACTTACGGTCTTTTGGGGAATGGAATCGCAAGATGAAAACGCCAATGTGAGATCGCAAAAAGCCTCCTCCAATTGTTTTAATTTCCTTTAATTAAATTAACTCATTAAAAGCCTAAAAATCCCCCATTCGAGTCCCGGCGACGGAATAATTAAAACTCCTTATTTCTTTACATAACCACCACCCCAAGGGCAAGAGATCAAATCCCATTACAACCATAAATAACGCCTATTTTTCTTTAGTTAAAATAACAACTCCCGAGACACTTCTTGCACCTGAAAACCAAGAAAATCAAGAACGATAATTAACAACCAAGAATCGTCCAATAAAATAAACCAAGGATAACCGTAACGGTCGGGACTAACCTCAAGTGACGATTCGAATTCCCGGGCCATTTCAGTATCTCCGTGGGGAGCTCTTGTGTTGTTTGTGAAGAAGAAGGATGGTTCGATGCGCCTGTGCATCGATTACAGAGAGCTGAATAAAGTAACCATCAAGAACAAGTACCCATTGCCACGTATTGATGACTTGTTTGACCAGCTCCAGGGAGCTTGTGTGTTTTCAAAGATTTACTTGAGGTCAGGATATCACCAATTGAGGATCCGGGATGCAGACATCCCAAAGACAACTTTTAGGACGAGGTATGGTCACTACGAGTTAGTAGTCATGTCTTTTGAACTCACTAACGCCCCAACAGTATTTATGGATATGATGGACAGAGTGTTCAAGGCATTCTTGGATCGCTTTGTCATTGTATTCAGAGATAACATTCTCATCTATTCTAAAACCAAGGAGGACCATGCTTCGCATCTAAGACAGATTTTGGCAGTCCTGAGAGAACACCAGCTTTTTGCCAAGTTTTCCAAGTGTGACTTCTGGCTTGAGGAAGTTGCTTTTTTGGGACACGTTTTGTCCAAGGAGTGAGTGGTAGTGGACCCTTCTAAGATTGAAGCAGTCAGCTCGTGGGCCAGACCGACCTCAGTTTCTGAGATCCGTAGTTTTCTGGGTCTGGCAGGTTATTACCGTTGTTTTGTTTAGGGTTTCTCTGCGTTAGCAGTACCGTTGACCAGGTTAACTAGAAAAGGAATTGAGTTTTTCTGGGATGACAAGTGTGAGGAGAGCTTTGCGAAAGCTGAAGTTCATGTTGACGTCCGCCCAGTGTTGGTAGTTCTAGAGGGAGGAGGTGTCTTTGTTGTATACAGTGGCGCTAGTAAATTTGGTCTGGGTTGTGTGTTGATGCAGCATGGGAATGTGATTGCCTATGCCTCCAGACAGTTAAAACCGTATGAGCAAAACTACCCAACTCATGATATGGAGTTGGCAGCCGTGGTCTTTGACCTTAAGATTTGGAGGCATTACCTGTATGGAGAGAAAATCCAATTGTTTACCGACCACCAGAGTTTAAAGTACTTCTTTACCTAGAAGGAACTAAGCATGAGACAAGGGAGGTGGTTAAAAGTTGGTTAATGATTATGACTATGAGATCATGTACCACCCAGGAAAGGCAAACATTGTGGCAGATGCACTGAGTAGAAAGACTTCGCACTCTGCTGCGTTGTTGGATCCCAAGAGCTTTTTAGGAAAGACCTTGAGAGAGCCGGCATAGCATTTATGCTTGGTGAGGTTACAACCCGAGTAGCCCAGTTGACCATCCAGCCTTCGATCCAGCAGAGGATCATCGACGGTCAGTTGAGTGATCTAAGTTGAAAAGTCTGTACGAGAGGGTTCAGGCTGATGGTGACTCCGATTTTGTGATTTCTTCATATGGAGGTTTGACATACAAAGGACGTTTGTGTGTCCCAGCTGATGCCAGTGTCCATTTAGAGTTGTTGACCGAGGCTCACACCTCGCCGTTTGTTAGGCATCCAGGAGGTAATAAGATGTATCAGGACCTTAAGCAGACCTTTTGGTGGATGGGCATGAAGAGGGAAATTGCCCAGTTCGTTAGCTGGTGTCTCACTTGTTAGCAAGTGAAGGCATCAAGACAAAAACCTGCAGGGTTGTTACAGCCACTCGGTGTTCCGCAGTGGAAGTGGGAAGAGATCACCATGGATTATATTTCGGGTTTGCCCAAGACACAGAGAGGTTATACTCAGATCCTAGTCATAGTGGATAGATTGACAAAGTGTGCGCACTTCATCCCCGGTAGAATAAATTATACCGTGGAGTAGTAGGCACAACTGTTTCTTGAGCAGATAGTTCGGTACTATGGGGTGCCAGTTAAGATCATTTCTGACCGGGATTCCCGGTTCACATCTCGATTTTGGAGAGCCCTTCAGGCACTGAGTGCAGTTATAGTACAACCTTTCACCCACAGATAGATGGTCAGACTGAGAGACTAAATCAGATCTTAGAGAATATGTTAAGAGCTTGTGTGTTCAAGGCAGTTGAGACCAGTACCTTTATTTGATGGAGTTTGCTTACAACAACAGCTATCAGGCAACCATTCAGATGGCACCATTCGAAGCGTTGTATGGTAAACGTTGTAGGTCTCCCGTTTTCTAGAAAGAGGTTGGGGACATAGTTACTGCAATTGACTAATGAGGCAGTTCGGAAGATCAAGGCTAGAATGTTGACAGCTCAGAGTAGGCAGAAAAGTTACGCCGATGTGAGGCGTAAGGACTTAGAGTTTGAGGTGGGTCAGCATGTTTTTCTTAAGGTTGCACCGATGCACGGTGTTCTGAGGTTTGGAAAGCGGCGCAAGCTGAGTCCCAGGTTTGTTGGACCCTTTGAGATTCTCGAGAGGATTGGAGTAGTTGCTTACAGGTTAGCATTGCGGCCATCCTTGGCTGCAGTGCATGGTGTGTTCCACATCTTGATGCTCCGCCAGTATATTAAAGATCCTTCGCACATCATTGACTATGAGCCGTTGCAGTTGAACAGAGATTTGAGCTTTGGGAGAAGCCTGTTAAAATCTTAGCCTTTGAGAAAAAGGTTATGAGGAACCGTGCAATAGACTTGGTGAAAGTGCAGTGGTGTAAACAGAAAGTTGAAGAAGCAACTTGGGAGTTGGAGGGAGAGATGAGAAGGAGTTATCCAGAGTTCTTCTAGTATAGAGACTTCCGAGGACAAAAGTCTTCCAAGGAGAAAGTATTGTAACGGCC
Source organism: Sicyos baderoa (assembly GCA_037832685.1). Taxonomy (NCBI): domain Eukaryota; kingdom Viridiplantae; phylum Streptophyta; class Magnoliopsida; order Cucurbitales; family Cucurbitaceae; genus Sicyos; species Sicyos baderoa. The sequence continues at coordinate 4,149 of JBBMEF010009810.1, read as the reverse complement.
CGGTTTTTAGAGTCCGACCTCAAGTCAGTTGGCCGTTAAACCCGTTAGGAATTCTTGGATTGGGTTTGGAAATATTAAAGGATTTAATATTTTGTTCATTTTTAGTTGCAGAAGCTGCTTCGGTTTAGTTATGAGTTTCGGGAGCTTGCCCTGTAAATATATTAAAAGAGGATTTAATTATTCCCTTGGTAGGATTTGAAGCCAAGAAGGCTTGGCTTGGAGGATTGGAGTTTTAAAAGAAATTAAAAGATTAAATATGACTTGGCCAAGGCTTGAAGGAAGGATTTTTAGGAATTAAAATTAAGATAAATGCAATTAAATCAAGATTAGGGTTTTAAGGAAAAACCCTTATTTCCACGTTTCCCAATGCAAAAAGGAAAGGTCATCATCTTCCTCGTTCTTCTTCTCCTTCACGCGCGATCTTCGAGTTCTGAGGTAAGGGATCTTCATTTTCCGTTGTTTCTTTCATGATGTTCGAGATTGGGAAGGTTGATTGAATCTTGTTGTGTTCTTGTGTCGATAACCGAATCAGCTGCTGTCCGGATTCTTGTTCGCGATCCCCTTGCACCCAAGAACACCCTTGCGCCGTTGCGAACCGATCAGCAAGCCAACCCTTGCGCACGCCACCGCTGAACCGAGCCACGTGCTGTTCGTCAACGCCTTCGCCAACACCGATTCACGCCCCAACAACGCGCGACCCCAGCTGCCCTCGCCATCTTCTTTAGCCTGCCCTTGTCGAGCCTTTCCGCACGCACACCCCACCGAGCCAGCTTCGCCCTCCCCGATCGCCGAACCGTAAGCTACCGCACAGACCCAACGCACGTCAGCGCTTGGACCGAGCCCTTGCTGTTTCGCTTCGCTGCTGTCAGACGCGCGATCACCAACCTCTCGCCGCGATCGCTTTGCGCCGACACAGCCGCGGACAGCCCTTCGCCCGGGCAGCTTTGATCTTCGATTTTGGGGTATTTACTCTTTACTTGCCGACCGTTGTTCATTAGAGGCTGCTCCTTGTATTTTAAGTAATTATTATTTATTATTTTCCCTGTTATTGTTGCTAGGTTATTGGTTGGTGTTTTCAGCTTAGGATTCTTCTATGTGCTTGCTTGTTCGCTGATCCAGGTAAGGACCTCTTACCAGGGTTGTGTGGACCCTGCGATACATATTAATAGCATGTCGATACTTGTATTCCTTCACATGTTGCTTCGTGGATAGATTTCTTGAAATATTCTAACTAGCGTGTTTTATTCTGTTGAACATGTTGGTTTTCTGTTTGGTTTGTCTTGTTCGCTTATCCTTGCTGTAGTATCATGTTAAGATTGCTTTCTGAGTTCCTAGTAATTGTTCAACCTGCTATTTTGTGCCTTGGACTTTGAACCCCGTTAAGGCTTAGAGTTCTGTTTGAGTGATGAATGTGAGGGGTATTGTTTATCTCATTGTGCCGGGGTACAGATACCTCATTGTGTTGGGGTACAGATACCTCATAGATGTGCCGAGATACAGATATCTCATAGGTGTAAGACCCTGTTGGGCAACATAGTAAGACCATGAGTTTGCAATCCTCTTCGCTTAGGCTGTTTAGCCGAGTTTGTTTTGTAGAACCCCGGTTGGGGGGTTTTTTGCATGTATTTTCTGGCTAGATGATGTATTTATCACAGTGTACCCCGGTTGGGGATTCTTACTGAGTGACTCGTCGCTCACCCTTATTTTCTGTGGTCTTTTCCACTAGGTAACTTGGTACCACGACTGGATGACTAGTGCAGGCAGCTGGAGGATCAGGAGGGTCCGCTTCTCTGATTATGATTATTTATTTATATTTCGAACACTGAGCAATATTGTTGTTTTCTTTAAAATATGGAATGCATGTAGGCAGGGCATAGAGCCCTTAGGGTATTTTTCCGAATGAACATCTAGATTCTTGAATTTTGCATTTATAAAATAAAGACTGCTTTTCCTTTAAAGATTTCTCTGGCCAGGGATGAATGTTTATAAAATGTTTTGGAACGGGTGCTTGGAAACAGGGACAGTTTCTCAACTGTTAAAATGCATGTTTTGTTTTAAGATTTTCAGTTTATAGAATCTGGGTGTCATTCTTGCATTTGTTATTTTAATTTTTAAAGACATGCATTCGTAAAGGCCTAGGTTTAGGACCCTATTCGGGTCGGGTCTTTACACCTTGCCGAGTAGCCTCGTGTTCCGTGCCTTCGTGTTGGGTTCTTTATCTGTTGGTGTTCTGCAGTTCTAGAAGCACCCGTTGTTTTTGTTTGTTTGTCTGCTAATCCAGGTAAGGATTTCTTACCACGGTTGTGTGGGCCCTGCAGTATTAATTGTGATGCATGTTTGTATTCTTGTATTCATATGTGAGCATTTTAGTGGATAGGATTCTATGTTTACAATCTCTAGCTGACATGTATGCTTGTTTTACTTCACATGTTAGTACCATGCTAGGTTGACCTGTTCTGGCATGTCTGATTATCGTTCTTGTCTCGTAGTACCATGTTAGGTTTGATTCTTCTGAAAGTATGAAAAGCATATTTTGGTTGCAACTGTGTTCTTAGAGTAGAAGTTGTTAGGAGTCATCATCTAAAGGCGAGAGTGGCATAACGAACTTTGCCCCTATAACGGCATGGAATTTCAAAATATCGCTTCAGGTGATTTGGCCGTTATTTCTGATTTGGATCTTGTTAGGTTGGTTTGACTTGGGGTTAACTACTGTTCTTGGTAGGTTCTTGTCGATAATTTATAAGTGGTAAAGTTCGTTTGGGATTAAAGTTTGTAGAGGATTAAATTGTTACTTTTGGTGGTTTGGAGCTTTGTAAATAATTGGGTGAAATAGAAGTTTATTTGTTTTCCATGCTAGGACTTGAAGCTAGAATGTTTGGATTTAGAGACTTGAAGAAAATAGAGATTAAAAGTGCCTTCGCTAGGATTTGAAGCTTGACTTGTTTAAGTGTGGGGATAAGGGATTTAATTGTGTCCCCGATGGGACTAGAAGCCAAGGTTGGGCTTTGGAAAAATAAAAGAAATAAAATGACGTCGGTGGGACTCGAAGTTGGGATTTATTGATTTATGGAGTTTTAATTTAATTAAATGGAATTAGGGATTTGGAGTTAGGGGTTTTGCCTCATTGTGTTTCCAACGTGACATTTGGCCGTCATTCGCTCTCAAGTTCCTTCTCCAACGCCGATTTGAAATTCGAGGTAAGAGTTCTTGGTTTCCGTTAGTCTTCATGGTTTTCGTGTGGGATTGTGTCGTTAAGCGTGTGTTGTTCTCTTGGGTTGTTGTTGTCAATTTGGGATTTTTATTCACGCTACTGTTTGGCTTCATAAATCGATGAACCGATTGCTGTCTGTCGCACGCTTATCGAGGTTTCCAAGGTTGGCTCAATCTCTCTTTCATCTTCTTTGTTGATTTCAATTTTGGGGGTTTAAATCGTTGGGTTTTTGTTTCGTGTTTTGTTCCTATCGTTCTTGCAGTTCTGCTCCATCACAGTCCCGAGCAGCTTTGATTTTCGAGCCGAGAAGCCATTTTTTCAGATCGCAGGTCGTGATGTTTCGCCCTGGTGAACAAGGCCTCGCCCCAGCGAAGTCGCACGCTCGAGCTAGTCGCATGCAGCAGCCGCGTCGAGCGTCAGCCTTCGTCGTTCAGCAGCAGTGACACATTCGCCCTCTCTTCGCTGCAGCAAAGGTCTGCCCAGCCGCACAGCAGCGTGTCTTCCTCGTCGACGCGTCCACCCAGCATCAGCGTCCAGCGTCAGCGACTGAGCCCTTCGCCCCTACGTTCGCTTCAGCGAAAGTTGGTCCAGCCGTGCAGTGTTAGCCGTGCAGTGCCATCCTTGTAGGTTAAGTGATTGTAAGAAAGCTAAGTAAGTAAAAAAAGCTAAGAAAGTAAAGAAAGCTAAGAAAATAATGAAAGAGGAAGAGTTTGTAAGTATCGTATTTGATATGTATATTTTTAGCTGGATGTTAAGTTTAATGTATTGTACCCCTATGAAGCACGGACACAGATACGGATTCGAGAAACGGATACGACACGACACGGCGAAACGTCATTTTCAAAAAAATGAAGATACGGTTACGTTTTAAGATACGCCATTTTTTTTTTTTTAATTTTATATATGTAAAAGTGAAACTTTCATAAAATTTATAATAA
>JBBMEF010009780.1:0-22590 GCA_037832685.1 Sicyos baderoa | reverse complement strand
AGTGAATATTCTCCTGTTGTTCCCTAGAAGTGAACATTATGCATGTTATGTAGGATATTCCCCAGTAGTGAATATTCTTATGTTATTACCCAGAAGTGAACATTTGTATGTTATGTTGGTTATTCCCCAGTTAGGAATATTCAACAGTTGTTCTCCAGTTATGAACACTAGCTTAATACCATGCTATGTATGTTATGATTGTTTTACCAGTATGTATGTTTAAGCATGTTAAGACAGTTAGTAGTAGTACCTTTTATACTTCTAGCTAGATGATGGTAGTTAACGCTATGTACCCCATTAGGGGATTCTTACTGAGTAACTTAGGTTGCTCACCCTTATTATAATTGTGGTTCCACAGATAATCAGAATGAGCGGCGCTGATGACTGGAGGCGTGGAAGGGATCATGGGGTTATATTTATGTTGTCTTTTAAGTAAATTGAACTCTGAGTGTTTTAAGTTTTAAACAATGTAAGGATTTTCATTGCATTTAGTTAGGACACGGAGCCCTCAGATTTTATGAATATGGATGACTGCAAGTCATTTGTTTTAATTAAGAATGAACTAATTGATTTGTTTTTAATATCTGGCCAGTATGATTTAATAAATGTTTTAGTTTAAATCGAGCTTGTTTTTAGACGTTTATAGATTTTAGTTTATCCGCTTTTAAGTCATGCATGTAGTAAAGGCCTAGGTTTAGAACTCTATTTGGGTCGGGTCTTTACACTTCCCCCGAATGTACTCAAAAAAAAAAAAAGTTGTAAGACTCTCAAAACCTAACCAAGGATCTAGTTTCCAAAGAAAAGAGAACAAATAAATCACATTTTAATTCCTTCAGCTCTATTCCTGTCAGCTAATATATATGTTACTGGAAAGAGGAAGAGCCTGCACAAGATTTATATCCCAGGTTCTAAAAAAGGTACTATTCAAGGACTAGTTCAAATCCTATGATGAAGCCCAACAAATACAGAAAATTAAAACGATCGTATTTAAAGTGGCTGAAGAACATACTTACACTTTGCAGTGAACACATGAGATTAAATACAAAGAGATAAAATTAAAATGAACGATTTCAAATCATTTTCATTGCCAATATCAAATTAGATTGTTGGTCCTAACCTCAAGTTTAGGGTTAATTACATCATACCACTGCGCCTACAAAAAAGTGCCATCAAGCATTCTATACAACAGGAACACTTCCGCTTGGCGGTTGCCTAATTTCCAGCGGTTTTCCTGCAAAACCATTAACAATAATTAGGCAAATTCCGATTTCCATGTCACATCACGAGAATGCGAAAGATAGTGAAGTGATAATATTTTTTAGGATCCTCTTGTGTAAAATAAAAATAAATTTTTTTTTTTTTTAGATTACAACAATTGGAGGTGGAGGGACTCGAACCCAAGACCTTTAGGTCATTAGATATACACTAATGCCGCTGAGCCACTACTCTTGTTGGCATAAAAAAACAATCTTTCACATCCTCATGATAGCCTAGAAAGTTATTAAAAGCTAACAGAAAAATAAAATACAGTAGATAATCCCATGTAATTTTGGGAGCTGGATGCTTCCTTTTTGACAAAGATCGATAGCTTAACCTCCTTTACCCTCTACTTGCTTCTAATTATTAATAGGACCCTAATATACTCTCTCTTTTTTATTCGTGAATGTCTGGGCCAGCTTGCGCACACCTCGACTACCGCCTGACCCTAAACCCTAAACCCTAAACATGCCGTCTGACCCTATAACATTTGGACCAATGAGCTTAAACATCTCAAGGCCCTTTTTGACCAATGAGCCACTCCATGATGGTTCTAATATACTCCTTACATAATCTATCATATGAGAGCAATATAATTATTCTTTTTGTCAAAAATTTCCCATTTAAAAGTGTTCCTCAAAAGAGATGGTGAGGACCAAAACTATTCAGTTCAGGGTAGCAATAGATACTTCAAAGTGAAGTTAGTATTACCATCGTGCTATAAGTTGAAGTCATAAATAGGCGTGACACCCAAGCTTAATTAGTTTGGGTCAAAACAACTTAAAATAACTGCATTATACAAAAATATGGGGGAGGGGGGGAGATCCAAAAACTACATGACGCAGTACCTGAATTGGCTTCAAAATAGTTAGGTCTAGCAGTCTAGGTAGATAGTTTGTTTTGTGTCAATTCAACTGGAGCTATCTGTGGCCATGCAACACTGCTGCCAACAACAAACTTATTTGAGGTACCACCAGCAGGCACACATTTCCCAGATGAGAATATGGTCAGACTATGATCAGGTTTCCTTGCAGAGGTTAAGGGCTGACTATCTATCTGTTTTCCAAGGAAGAGCGATTGTTTTACATCAGTCATCCTGATCACAAATTGAAAGACTCTCTATTTTATTTTTTATTTTATTATTGGAAAAGGAAACAAACTTTTCATGAAGAGAATGAAAAAGAAAAATACAAATGATTCTATTTGATGAACATAATCTATGCAACAATGTCATTTAACAAGTCGAGTTATGTTAAATCATCAATCAACCCAAAAGTTGGTGGATTGGAGTAAATTCAATTATATCAACTAACACTCCCCTCCACTTGCGGGCTTAGAAATTTGAGAAATGCCCTACAAGTGGAATTTAGTTTTAATTGGGGAGGAAACGACTTGGCAAGGATTCGAACTCAAGACCTCTTGATACCATGTTGAGTTATGTTAAACCACCAATCAACCCAAGAGTTTAAGCTGGTGGGTTGAGGTAAATTTAATTATATCAACAAACATAGATATTAAATGATTCATACACTACACACTGACTTTCTGTAACCACAAGACACATTGTTTCATCCAGACTAAGGCATGGATTTATTTCTAGCAGAGCGACATCGTCCAACATGTCTGATGCATGAACTAAAGTACTTTTACATACATATGACTCCGAGAAAATTAAGAAACTATTACTTGAGAGATAAAAAGGGAAGGGAACATTAAAAATAAAAGAAATTATACCTTCTTTCCAATAATATCATTTGCTTGTTCTTGAGACTCCTCCTGGGAAGAATTATGAAATTGATTTATATCTTCCTTAGTCATTTGATGATCCACCATATTACAAGTTTCGTTGCTAGATGCAACAGCCTCCCAATATAGATAACCAAGAGCCGAGCGCAAACGATTATTTCTTTGGGAGTAATATATTTTACTAGCAAGGGGAAGCGGAACATCTGGTAGACAATATCAGAAAATTGTCATCAAGCAATGCAAAAGAGGACATGCATAATTTTGATAAAGAATTAAGGCATAGTCAGTAATATAAAACGTCCTATAAAAAAATAAAATAATCATGCATTTCAGTCTTTGAATGTCCTCTAGAATTCCTAGCTGAATGCCCATGATCAAAGGATGTAACCAGAAAACCCAGAAATTTCTATTCATGGTAAAAGGTGAGTTAACAATATCCATGTACCTTCACTTACGTGCATCAGAAAAATTACAGAAGCTACTAAATCAAATAAAATTTAATTTCAAGTACTGGTTCTGAGATATACGCATAAGTATATATGCAGCAGCTAACACTTCAAGCTAAACTATTTTTTGCCTATGGCAACTAATAAAGCTCTGTAAGTTGCAACTGTATACTGCTCTCCTTCCAGCGAGCACTATGTTTTACTTACATCCTTTAAGCAATGATCTAACACTAACAAGAAAGAGGGTTACAAATTCCCCACACAGAGGGGACCAAATCAAATACCGATTATTCAAGGCTCAATCCCGGGACGTGAAAGGGCAAGTGTTTTTCTAACCTCCCTGACACGCCACCACGAAACCGATCCTTTCGGTAATGATCTAACCCTAACACACATTATGAGAGAAAACAAAAAAGACTAGGAGGGGAAAGTGGATTCAGAGTCATAGTTTCTCACTTCTACTTTTTGTTTTAGCTGACGATGGTTCTAAATCAGATTCCATTAACAGCCCTTCACCAGTTATCCTACAAGAACACAAAAGGAACTAAATCATATACTTGATGACCATTTTTTAACAAATGGTTGCAAATTATAGCATCTATCATCAAACTCGACATCTGGACCTCATAAAAACAGTCCATGGAAACTTCCCAAAAAATTAAGGAAATTGTTCAGGTAGGTAGGAAGGCATCTCAGCTGTCGCTTAAAACTACCTGACACTAATACATTTTGACGCTAAAAAAATCAAGGATAAGGACTCCCATAGGGAATGAAAGAACAAATTGCCACATCAATAAAGTAAGAAATCATCAAAAACTAGAACAAAACATTGAAGAAAAAAATGCCCAAGATAATAGGAAACTGAGCACATAGATGAAACAACAAAATTCAATTGAAAAAATTGAAGAATGGTATACAATTTGGACCGCTTTGTGGAAGGATGTTTCAAACTAGCTGAATGGTTGACAACACCAGCACAGACTCCTGTAACACCATCCAGTATAGGCGCCACATTACAAGTTGAATTTCCTGAAGGAAAATAAACCATATGAAACAACTTATGTAAGCTGTTTTAATTGAAAGGTTGAGAAATCATTAAATTATAGTTTGTTTAGTATGTTGCTGATCAATGGCATGTCAATCAAAGTTGATTTGAGGACTGGCTCACCTCTTAAATTTAAATAACAATGGGATCCAAAAAAATATTGTGGCTTAAAATACAACTTCAAATCATTAGTAAAATGTGTTTATTTCAGCCAACAGAAGTTCATTAGAGGAGAACAGAGCCAGACTACATCTCAAAGGCAGGCTAGTCAACACCTCTGCTAGTACAAAGAAAATGAAAGATCAAGATGCATAAAATCATTATATTTTCTAGGCATCGACTGAGTTTCCCTCTCCGAGGCTGCAGTAATACATACAGGAACAAAACAATGGAAGGCAAAGCACTACCATTACAAGTATAAGAGATTACTCAGTATGAAATTCTGACTCAGTTGACTAATAGATATCTTATCAATAGTTCCCATGGAAAATTAGAATATACATGTATAGCCACATGAGTAAAGTAAGAGTCTCGCATATCATAAATAAAAAGTCAGAGAATGAACAGATTAAAAAGATGGCCCACACTATGGATAAAGGTGGATTTACTTTTTGTCAACTTGGCCATTTCAAATTGGTTATTAATTGGAAATGCAGGTGCAGCAGAATAATCAGCATACGTTGATTCAGATCCTTCTTTCTCCACAACTAATGTATCTAAAACCGATTAAGAACTAAAAATATGTAAACCCAATAACAAGACTACCCTGCACCCAAACATCATGAGAGAAGGTTCACAGACTACATTAAATAACTTTTCTCAAATTCAGCACAAACTCGAGCATGAAAGAGACAGAAGAACAGGAAGGCCAAAGGGGAGAGGTTCATCATCCAATTAGAATCAGAAAATAAATGCCATATGGAAGGATACTAGCATCAGCAGGCAGTAACTTTTTCTTCTCCTTCCTTGAGTGTTTTCTATGGCCTGTCCCGGTCCCACCACCAAGGTCCATAATAGTTCCCTGTCCAAAACTTAATGACCTGCAGAGTTCTGAAAAATGACATGAAGATAACTCAGGAAAGCATCATGTCCAACCTATAATACATATAAGTCTTCACGATGGGGGTCCTGAGTCCTGACAAAAATTTTCAAATTCCATTGAACAACCCAAGTGTAAACTAACAAAATATAATTCAAGCCTAGAACTAAAGTACTTAGAATATTCCTAGAATAATGCTGATGTACATCAACTTTAATACAAGGTAAGAATTATAGGGAAAAAATAATTATAAACAAGAGAAAAACATATCAAAAGGCACAATGCAAGTTTGGATTATGATTGTTATTGCCAAAAAATTTGTATTGGAACACAAAATGTAAGAAATAGTTCAAAACATTAACAAAAGAGTGCATATTTAAAACCACAACAGACAACACAAGTAGGGAAACTTCACATAATTTGATTGCAGAGAACCAGAAACAGTGAATAGTCCACCTACAGAAAAAAAATATAATAAATAAATATATGACGAACCTGAATGAATCATATATTGACTGGCCTTTACTGGCTTCTTACAAATATTGCAACAAACCTACACAATCAAATAAAAGAAGAGAAGGGAAATTCAAATAAGTTAAGGAGTACTTATTCTTTAACTCAACAATATATGATTTGAACCTATGACCTTTGGATCACAAGCTCATACGCTAGTTGAGTTATACTCTGGTTGACTAAAGTATTGTATTATACATTGGATACACCTTATCGAAAAAAACAACAAAAGCTGCATCTTTCATCTTTAAAAATGACTAGAACGTTGAATAGACAAACTACTGATGATCAAACCTTACCAAATTCAGAGGATCCGCCATAGGTTTCAAACCAAAAACGTGCATGTCTGCAAATTAAGAAAACATAGTCAAAAAGATGCTTCAGAAATCCAAATGCCTACTAACAAAAACATCATCACGCATTCCACAGTACCACAAACAAATGTGATTTCTATGATAAAAAATAATGTTCATTTATAACTAATAAGTAAGACATTCAACACGTTACCATGCAATAATTGAAATAGGATTAGGTACACACCTTCTTCATCAATTAAATTTGCTTCATCCGCATTACGAAGTTCCCTGCAGATAAACTCAGAAGCTAACTTCTGATGACCAACTTCCTCTGCCCAATTGTAAAAGGACATTAATTAAGACTATGAAATTCTGAACGGTACATGACATTAAAGTAAGAAGATGGCAAGGCATTACTCCTACAACCATGAATATATCTAACCAATAATGACATCTAAAATCAGACAAACAATAACACTAATAATGTAAAAAACAAACGCTGAACTAAAATCTCTCGGTTTACCTGCAATAGTTCTCGAGAAACTCCCGGAAGCCAGAAGCCTTCTCATCACTGCCATTCTCCCACTTCCAACTGAGCATACCATCGAGACTAAGCAAATGTGTTATAGGGAAGGAAGAGTTTTTACACCGCCGGGAATAAAAACATCTTCGTAACCATCATCGGAAAAAAAACACACACAAAAAAAATCAAATAAGCAAAACAAAACAAACAAATGGGTAGACAATCGTACCAGCATTGCCACAGACAAAGTATTCATTTCCTAATTGATAAATCACAGTGGAAATATAAGCCATCATGGGTTGTATAATGGTAAGAAAAGGACCTTGTATCACTGAGAGTAAATAAGTTTCATCCGTGTTGAATCAACTACCTAGGAATTAATAATATTTTTTTCAATATAATGTAGTAAAGTCTAGAGGAGATCACTAAATTAAATGTATCGAGGAATATTTAAGTCATGCCCAATAATGCCCAACTACGTAGATCAATACGAGCCGCATCCTATTTTATTTTAAATCCAAAAGATAAAAAGTAAATAAAGAAAAGAGAACTATTTAAGTCATGTCCACCTAAAAAATCATCCAATTTTTCTTTATCATATTTTGTGTTTAAATTAAAATAGCATAGCCTGTTCCTCTAAAGAAAAATAAAATACGGCTCGTATTGAATCACATAGGTGGACATTATCATTTAGGTCATGTCGGGATGTATGAGCAAAGAAATAGGGCAGCAGTGAGGCGGAAAGGAAAAGAAAAACAGGAGCTAATTAATTGATTTGGAGGCAAATAGGTAAATGAATCAATGAACATGAACATGCAGAAGAACCAGAAAATGGATTTAAAATTCAAAGCAACATAAGAAACCACAACAACAAGAAGAAGAAGAAAAAGGAAATCATACGAGAAAAGGAAATCAGAAGCAAAAACGTGGTTAAAGAAAACGGAACCTGCGGAAAAGGTGGTGGAATCGAGCACGGCCATGAAATCTATGGAGAAATTGGAATCAATTGGGGAAATGAATTCTGCGAAATTTGGAAGCGAATGGCGATTACGATGGAGAAGAGAGCGGGAATTTCTCGCTCTCTCTCTCTGGCACTGGTTTTGGTTTTCTTATCTGAAATATTTGAACCGGAAGATAGAGAGAGAAAGACTCTCTCTCTCTCCTCTTTTTTTCTTTTTCCCTCATTCTTCCCTTTGAGATGCCATTTGGCAACTACCAAATCAAAATAAATACAAAAACACACAAAAATAAAATAAAATTTGTATTGGTACATGTCCTCGAGTAGAGGAACAAATACAAATTCTCGAGATTGAATGTCTTACGTGGTGTTGATCTGATTTATAATTAAACAATGAAATTATTGCACGACTCACTCATTTATAAATAAATAACTGATAATCACAGTAGCTTGAACTACCTTAACCCAAATCGTAAGGTTTTATATTTTGTAAGATTTTTGGTTAATTTTTAAGTTGTTGAATTAATTCAATCCAAATTGAAAATAATATTATATATGTATAAATTAATTAATAAAATAAATTTGTAACATATTGATATGTGCTTATATTATTAGTATTTCTCTTTTGTTCTTCTTTTATTTTGTATATACTTACATGTTATACCAAATACTAATCTACAAGATCGAATTCATGATCGTATAGTTAAAATTGATTATTAATTATCAATTTAATTAACTCGTCACCAACTCATTTAATGATATATATATATATATAATTATCCTAGATTAATAGTTAAAAGGTTGCCAATTTAAAATCTACTTTTAATAGGTATACAAAAAATAGTTGAATATACAAAAAAATCATAATTAATAGACATTAGTGATCTCTTTTAATTGTCCAACTGTTTCCATCATATTACCATTGCCCTTTGTGTAATTAAAAAAAAAATTATCATTGAAAAGATTAATGATGCACAAGTAGTAGCGACTTTTTTTTTTTTTTTTAATAACACGATCAATTTGATATTTATTCATTTTCTTTAAATTAGATATTCAAATCTTGATATTCCTTTTTTTTTTTCAATTCAAATCTTGATATTCTTATTTGTTATATTCAACTCAAGAAGACAAAAGTTAATTGGTAAACTCTTATCTTTACTCTTAACATAATATTCTTAAAATTTGAATGTGGGTTTTAATTCTTATCCTTTTTTGTCATGAAAATATATGGATGTTGCTGCTGCTTTTATTGGATGTAAAGAAAGAAGTTAAATCAAGTAAGTTACGTTCGGTTTGATTACCATTTGATTTTTTTGTTTTTTGTTTTTGAAATTTATAAGTCTATTTTCACTCAAATTTACTACAATATCTTCCATTCTTTCTACAATATATCAATATTTCCTTAAGAAAGTAGGAGAATACTAACAAACTTTTAATAACAAAAAAAAAAAAAGTAGCTTCCAAAATTTTGTTTTTGTTTTTAAAAATTGGTCATTATCTTCCTATTTTTTTAAGGAAAGATGGATAAATTGTAGAAATGGTGGAAGACATTGTAGTAAATTTGAGTGAGAATAGACTTAAATTTCAAAAATCAAAAACAAAAAACCAAATAATTATCAAACGGGACCTTAATAAGTTAGTTCTAAAAAAAAAAAAAAAAGTTAATAATGTTAGTCATTGTTTCCTTAATACATTTTAATGTTTTGCATGGAAAGATTTGATTATGGGAAATAAAATATTGATAAATAATTGTATGCTGCCCGGGCAACATGCAACCACTTAATTGACTAAATCTTGACCATTTATTATGTTTGTAATTTTGAGAAATAACTATTAAAAAAATAACAAAAATAATAAATGGCCAAGATTTAGCCATAAGGAATGGCAGCAATTATTCCTCTAAAATATTACATAAAAAATGAAAGCAGAACTTCAAAAATATTAAATACGGATTTTTTTTTTTGTACTAAATAAAAATAAAAATAAAAATACAAATAAAAATACAAATTTTGATTATTATTATTATTAAGAAATTATAGCACATTCTTGTCAAAAATTCGTTTATACCAAAATTTTGAGTGATTAAACTCAATCAATAATTAGTGATTGAACTCAATCACTCGACTATTTTCAATTTTTTGGTATATGTGCAATTATTTTAAACTTTATACTATATATGTAATTTTTTAGACAATTCTTGTTATACATGAAAAATCCTCTTATTATTATTATATATACGAAATTTTAAAAAAGGGCCAACATAAAAAATAACATTATATATTAGGTAAAATAGATGCTGCTATAATATTTTCAAAACAACATTAATAGTTGTTACCGTTTGAGTTCCTCGCTTGAAGATATTTTCATTATTCTATCGTTCTTGAGATTTATTATTTTTTTTTTGAGTATATATATATTATGTTAGTTATTTTAATCTCGAAAGTTCATCAAAATTTAATCTTTGTCAATTAAGTTGAAATTCCTGAATCCAACACTTTCATTCTCATATGTAATAATGTCAACTTGTATTGTTCTAATAACTTTTATATAATTTTATTTAGATTGAAATCAAAATAGCTAAGGTACTATTTTGATTTGTGGTTGCTCTCTAGTTTGGGGGAGTGGGTCTCTAGTTTTATTATTATTATTATTATTATTAATGAATTATTTCTAATTTCAAAAGACAAAGGAAATAAAATTCTTATTTGTCTAAAAAAGAACGATTATTCCATCTACTTATATTTCTTATATTCATTTTTGTAATCTAAGAATAAGTAACTTGACTTCAAAATTATCAGTGTTAGATCGATCCATGATAAATCAAAGTACATATTTTATTTTAACATATCAATTTTATTTAAGGATGGAACTTGTAACCTCTAGATAAAAAAAATAACAATTACCGCAAAACTAAACTACTTTGGCGACGTGGGATGAATTCCATCATATAACCAAATACAATTTAATATACATAAACGGTGTTTTTTTCATTGGGCAGATACTAATGTGCTAATAAGTGCTCATGTTGGCACACATAAATTGTGTTTTCAAAAGAGAAGGTCATGCCTTTTTCATTCTAAACTTAAAAATAATTAAGAAAAAGAAAGAACTTTTATGTTTTATTTATTTATGTAGAATGACTATTTATGTTTATATACACATTTTTAAAATTTATGCCAAAATTAAAAAATAAAACAGAAAATAAAAATATGTTGAAGTTGAAATATTTCAAATGGAAAATGAAGCAAAAAATATCGGATGGAGAAGCACGTGAAACCTGCCAGAGTGAAATTGCTTGCACGTGACCGACTCCAACAAACAAAAAACCGACGTCGTTTCACTCCGTTGAACTTGACAGTTTTCAAAATGTCTGGCTTCTAAAAGGAAGCGGGAACAATGTTTTTGAAAACCTTTTTTTCTAATTAAAAAAATAGTATAAGCGATTTTGTAAACCTAAACCTATTATTTTTTTTATTTTTTTTGAGAAAACCAAACCAATAACATTAAACATAGCCAACATTACAACCTAAAATCCCATTGGGACCACACACTGGTCCAGGTCCAGCTCCACAAGACGGAGTATGACCACCCTTATAGATAAAACTAAAAACAAAACCCAATCGACACTGAACCTGAACCTTTCGAACAATTTTCTTAACTACAATAGAGAATTGAAGCTCCATTTGGGTAGAAGAACAAACTATCATAATTCTTACATCGGGTATTTTTTGATAGACTTTGGGAGGTAATCGCACATCGATCTCAATGACTATAGAACAGGACCTCACCAAAGTAAAAAGGAAAAGATTAGCCTCAAAATAGAGGTTACCTCTTCCCTTCCTCGAAAAGAATTGCTTCCACGTATCAATCTGACCTTTGTCAACCAGTTCCATCCACAAGAACGGTACCAAAAACCAGCCATAAAATCCTATTGAAAAATGTAAAACTCACACACAACTAGACCAACCTAAAATCTTAAAAATCCTAAGAAAGATTACAAAATAATTCATAAAAGTACACAGCCTAGAAAAAAAAGGAAATGAAAAAGAAAGGATAAAAAAAAAAGCACACCGAAAGCCGGGTTCGGGAACCACGCAGTTCACCCGAACCGGAGGACCATTTCGAAGACCAACCCGAAGGGGCGACCAAATTGCTAGTTGGCTTTTTGGTTTGGTTTATACTTTGAGTTACACAAACTAAACCAAAAACTTTACCTTTAGTTGCATGGGACCCATCTGTCAACTCCTCCCACCTAATGACAGACTTTTGACTGCTCCAATCTAACGCCAGTTGGCCTCATTTCTTGAGCTCCACACCAGCTTTGAAATTACCACCTTGCCCCTCCATTGATCTGGTAGCTTCGAGGTCCGTCGGAGACGGCGACTGAGTCCGAAGAGGCACACATGCCTCCTCATTTTTTATCATCCTCTTCTTCTCTTGCAACAACCAACCCTTAGTCTTTGTCAACTTATCTCTAACGAGCTTCCCTCGGTCAAAAGGAGCTCTTCCTCGTCCCAACCCCATGACCTCTTTCGACTTTCGATCATCTTCAACCTCGTGCTTTTCTCCCACCCAAATCTCCCTTGTATGGCGACACGAGATCCAGCCAACCTTTGCTTGAGGCTTCTTTCTCCACAAGATACCGATGACCAAACGCTTTCGAGAAAGCTTCCAATAGGCTAAAAGCCGAGGCAAGCTCAGCTCCACCCGAATCACACCTCTAACGCTCACAAAGGAGACCCAAGAACGCTCATCGTCGAAACTCCCCAGGAAGCTCGTCGGAGCCACGTAACGCACACCGTGGTGCCCACACACGCCCACAAGAAAACCTCCATACAGATTATCTCGGAGTCCAGAGAGGACGGTTCTCTCTCTAAAAGATAGAGAGAGATCGAGCCTCATCTGATTCTCCTCCCCTCCAAATGATAAATGATTTTTAGGTGAGATAACCTAAACCTACTATTACTTTCGATGAAAAAAACAAATCAATTCAGTTTATTAAGACATATTACATACTAATTGAAAGGTTATAAGTTTAAATTGCTAATTCTAAATAGGGGTGTTTGCAGCGATAGTCTAAATTGATAAACTATTTACAACCCTAGACAAATTTGAAAAAAATTAGCAATTATAGTCAAATATACGGTATAATAATACTTTTTATACCGAATAATTAATACATAATATAGTATGATGAATATTATTTATATTGTATATTTAAATATGGATGCTAAATTTTTTCAAATTTTCCGAAATCTATAATTATTTTGTAAAATTAGACTATCGAGTACAATTTTCCTTTCTAAATATTGTTAAATTGAAAAAAAAATTGACGTATTTAAAAACTGTTAACAAAATGTTTTAGGTACTTATTCCAATTTAACAAGCTCTTAAACTAAATCACCCATGATTGATTTAGAATGTTGAGATTTTTCTGGTGTGACATTCACAATTTGGATCACTGGTGTAAAATTCGTAATAATCTACGTTAGTTTTAGTAATTTTTACTGTGATTATTTAGAGCTTGTGAGTCATTTCTTAGAGTTTAATTAAAAAGTTTAACACCCAACCTAAACAAATAAACCCCATTGGTGCCACATGAGCTAAATAAGTTTAAATAAAGATTTTCGAACCAATAACCTCTTCGTCATGAACACACTTATGTCAATTCAGTTATTGTCCTGTCCCTTTTAAGAATGCAAATGAACAAACAATCAAAATTGAAATTCTTAGATCTCATAAAATAAATGTTAAATTGAAATCCTTAAGAGAGTAGGAGGAAACTAACCAACTTTTAAAAACAAAAACAAACTTTTAGAAGCTATTTTTTTTTTTTTTTTTTAAGTTGGTTAGTATCCTCCTACTTTCTTAAGGAAAGATAATAAATTGTAGGAAGGATGAAAGACATTGTAGTTAATTTGAATGAAAATAACTTTAAATTTCAACAACAGAAAACAAAAAACCAAATGATTATCAAACGGAGCCTTAAAAAAATGAGTTTGAATACATTCCTACACTTTCACCTTTGTATTTTATAGGTCTCTCAACAGGTCTTTGAACTTTTAAAATGTTAAACATATTAAATTTATCCCTTTGTATTTAACAAATCTCTACAAAAAAATAAATAATAATAATAATAAAAATAAAAAAAAATCTTAAACTAACAAGACCATTAAACATGCAATTGAATATTGTATCTAATAGTACAAATTTAAAAATTTAAAAAATATGTATTAGACAGTTTTTAAGACTTTAATCAACCTAGAAACTTTTTTTTCTTAAGTTCCCATAAACTCAAAGACTAGACTTAGAATTTAATGAAAATAAAATAAGAAAGAATCAAGAGCTGTACATATATGTTTAGTTTACCACATCATAGCTCAAACATCTAAATATCTGAATCTTTGCATATAAGTGGAAGGTTTAAAAATCCCTTATTCCTTTGGTAATATTCTAAAAAAATAACAAGGAAAACAAAAGGCTTTACATATAATCATAATAAAAGAACACTCATCAAGACATGTACAACAAAAACAATTAGACTACACAGAAAGACAATTGGATTCTTCTCTAAGATGAAATATATCCAACAATACCTGATTGCTTTGCTCTGGTTTAGGGTTTAAGCTTTAGGGTTTAGTGTTTGTGGATGGATGAAGTATCCAACAAGAACACTGATAAAAGCAGCCATCACAACATACATCAAGGGGAAGCCCACTTGGATACTTCTTTGCCCAGTTTTTCTCAATGTCTCCTACAACAAGAAATCGAAGAAGAAACTCGATTGGTTAAGAATGAGGAAACAATCCCACTTTTTTTTTTTATAACCGGACATCGAAACGTCGTCCCACTACATGTCCGAGAGCACGTACACTTGCCCCAAGGTCAGATTCAGGAGTGTTAGTTGACATAATTAAATTCACTTTAACCCATCAATTTAAGCTTTTGGGTTGATTGGTGATTTAATATAAATTTAAGATGGTTTCAAAGCAGGAGGTCTTGAGTTCAAATTTTTGTCCAGTTGTTTTCCTCCCCAATTAAAGTTGAATTCCAATTGTAGCACAATTCTCAAATATTTGGTGATCTAACATAATTCAACATAGAGACAATAAAATATTTTACAATTAAGTTCACTCATGAATTTTAAACCTCATATCTCTAAAGGAGCATATTTTTTTAAAAAGGTGAAAATAGTAATGATTCTAACCATTGTTTTTTGTTCTGTTTCCTTTAGATTTGGGTCTCTAGATTTGTTTTCTTCTTCTTCTTTCAGTCCTAGACTTTGAGACTTTGATTCTTGGCTCTTGAATTTATAGAAATTTCCTTATTTATTAGCCCCTAAACTTTCAAAACCTCAACATTAGACTTCCAACTTCTATTTGATTCCAAAGCCACTACCACCAAAATCTTATTTCTAAGTTAATAAAATTACAAAGAGTGCCATATCTAAATTATCATATTTATGGCACCATATAAGTTCACGAGCAAAACTTACCTACTCATTAATGAGTAGGCCACCCCTACATCCCACAAAATTCACAACAAAAAATATTTTTTTAAAAAGAAAAAAATTTAAAAATTGTGCATCAAATGGTACCACATATCTCTTTAACTCTTATGTAGGACTTGCCTACTCATTGGATTTACGGTTTGATGTGAGTTGGGATGACTAAAATCTATGCTTAAAAGTGTAACGACCCGAAAGAAAAATAATAATAATAACTTACCAAGTCACGCTTGAGCATTTCCCTTTCTTGAGAGGTTACCATCCTCTCCCGTTTTAGCTTCATTATGGTAGCTTCAGCCTGCACATGTTAGATAAAATTCTTCATTAATAGCTGAAAAATTAGATATAGCAACAACTAACAAACATGACAGCTGCACTGTGACGTTAGAAATCACTGCTCTTTACCAATAATAGGACCAGTGACTTAAAAGATTTTTTTCCCTTTGTAAGAAAACAGGTGGTATCAATAATTCAGGTAAACAAACAATGTCCAATCCTGAATATTCTAAGCATAGGTCATAGCAATAATGGTAGCATGAATGTAGGATAGACGTATAGAAGACGTGGAAGGAAGAAAACGGTTGCGAAGCTTGCTCGTTTAGAGGCACTTATCGGTGTGCAAAAAAAAAAAAAAAAGAATACCTATCAGAGGATATAGAGGGAAGGGAATATGTGGCAGTAAGTTATTGAAGGTGGAAATGTCATTTAGTTTTTTTCCCCTCTTTTAAAAGTGAAAAGAAAAAAAGAAAAAGAAAAAAAAAAGTTTTGGCTGTTAATTTTTTTGAATAAATACAACAAGGCTAACAACAAAAAGACAGTCCCACTTATTTTTTTGAAGAAACAATTTCATTAATGTATAAAATTACAAAGATGGCCTATGTCACCATTTACCAAAGACCTTTCCAATTGAAAAGGAGGCAAGCATAACTATAGTCAAGGGGTCTTTTAATCCAGGATTCAACCAAAAAGACAGTCTCACATTGAAAAGGTAAGGAAACCTCCAATGGACTACTCAGCTAATTGTCAATTAGTTTTGAGATGGAACCTCATACTAATCTAGTATGGTATCAGAGCGCATTAAACAAAAATGGGGATTGACTCAATGAAAATGAAATTGGAATCCTATCCAAGATTTGTGAATCCAAAGAGGTATCATTTTGAGAGGCATATTGAGTACGGTAGAAATCTTTGAAAAGGGAAGAGAAACCAAAGGAGAAGATAAGTAATCGATGAGGAGTTATTTTGCTTGATGAGAGGCCTATGACTCTCAAAATCCTGATTACTTAAATACTATCACTATTTTTTCGTTTTTGAATTAAGGACTTGTCACAGTAGAGACATAGTTAGCAGCATAATGAAATATACATTCCAACACCTCTACATCTAAAGACCTCAGGAAATCATTAGAAGCAGAAGTTCACTCACAAGCAATAACTTATTATTTATCCAATCAATTAATGTAACTTGCCAGTTGCCACAGTTAATTTTCTTGTTTGTAGTAAAGAGAAACTTAAATACCACAGGAAGTACTTGTTATCCTAGCTTCAAGAGAAAAAGGTATACCTCCAGTAGTTCTGCTTCCATGAGAGTTAGCTTCGACTTCAGCTCGTCAAAGTCTTTCGTTAAGTTTAACTCTGGCAGATCCTTCACTGGTGTTGATTCTTTAATTCCCTCGGCTGGTGCGGTTTCAATATTGTCACTTGGTTTGGGCACAAAATCCTCAGCTGCTGGGCTCTCATCTGAATCTTTACAAGTATCAATTTTCTCAACTCCTTCAGCAACCTGGTATAGACGTAATTCAAATACACAAGGTAAAAAGTCTTACCATATTTTGAAAAATGTAGAACATGGACCATTTTGTAATCATGAGATTGACTTGATTTTGTTGGACTGGAGTCCCTTTGTGTAGTTTTTGAGACTTCCTTTTAGTTGGACTTATTTTTTGTATGCCCTGTTTTTTTCTTTCATAGTTCTCAATAAATACTCGGTTTCTTTAAAAAAAAAAACATCATATAGAATAGATCATTTCATAACTTCAGGAATATAGCATCATGTCGCTTTTTATGCAATATTAAGAATATCATAAATTCAATGATTCCAAATGCATAACACCGATAAACAGACAAGTAACCATGGAAATCCCTTACAATTAAAAACTAGAGAGAGACCTTGACAAGAATGTAAATATAAGCCCATATCACGTGTTTACATGGTCATACCTTATAAGGGGGAGATAACTGTACGGAGGTATCAATTGGTCTATGTTCATCGATGTGTTTGCGGGTATCAAGTCCATTGGCATCTTCAGCCACCTAGAATATATCATTTCCCAATCAAGAGATACAATCCAACAAAATGTTCAACCACAATCCATCTAATCATGTTTTCCATCACAAGTAAGCATACATTGTTAGTTGATATAATTAAATTTGCCCCAATCCATCAGCTTAAGCTTTTGGGTTAATTGGTGATTTAACATGTTTCAACACACATGCATTATGTGTATCATAATACCCTCAAAATTTGATACTATAAGCCAAACGCCAACCAGACTGAAGATGGAGACGAACAGGAGATAGAAATAAAAAACAGAGTTCAAACACAATTACAAGTTACAACATAGCACATGAAAGATGCACAGTTACTCTTACCTTATGAGGTGGAGGTATGTTCTCAACTCCCATCTGCATTCTATCTTTTGGCAAGGAAGTTTCAAAATTTGAATCTAGTTTCAACTCCCCATTAATTGGTGACAAAACAGGAGGTGATGTTGCGCTTTCTAGAAAAACCTTCAGCTTCTTCTCTTCAATGTGCTTGCCACTATCTTTTGCAAACTACTTGGCATAACAAAATCTTAGAACAAGGCATGTGAGACAAGAAACAAGAAACAAGAAACGTCTACAAACTCTCACCATGTCAGATGTGATGTCCTCTTCAGATGTTCCAAGGGGGATGACAGTGCCTTGGACCAGGAACTTGTCTTTGCATTGCATATCAGGTGGAGCCATACGCTGAGCTAGCATCGTGACTGCATAAATAAAAATACAGCAAAATAAAAATACAGCTAAGCCATAAGAGTTGAAATCAGAGCATAAGAATACAGCAAAACAAAAATCAATAAATATTGAAAATGAACTTTTTAGAGGCTTTTCAAATTACAACTTTTTGTCCATACCTCTTACTTATTAAGTATTCAAAATGGTTTAGGACGGATTGCAGTTTGGTGTATAAAAAGCAGTAGAAAATTAAGTATAACAGCCAACTCTGTGTTATTTATCACCACCAACATTTTAAAAGAATGATAGGCAAGGGTACCTGTGAAGTCACACGTATCCTTAGGCTTAATGATGCCAGTATTGGGTCGCACGCAGTACTTCTTAGGAGACGTAGTTTTTACCTGTGATTGTGAACAATGTTTGTTTATTAAACAAAGCAGCAAAGCAAGGCTTAAAGAATCTTTTCAAAATTTTGGACCCTCGTTGAGAAAACAATTTTCTTTGCTAGTTGTACTGAATAAAATTATAAAGACAACAGCAAAAAGTTACAGTATTGACAGAAACAAGATTTTGTGTGATCCATTTGGAAAACTGCACCTTGAAAGCAATGTGCTGCTCAGACTTATTGATAAGTTGGATCAAGCATGAACTTTGCTTCTTCAACTCAACTGGAGAAAGAAAAGGGTGCAAAACTTGTTATAGTACCATTCCAGAAAATGAGTGCACAGACAAGAACATTCTTTTATATTTTCTTTCTTTGCATAACATACATGCAGAAACAGCTAGGGAGATGGGGATCTTTTTAAACTTAAAAAAATTAGTGAACTAACAAGCAAATCTTATTGAACACTGCAACTTCACAGGTCAAGAAAAAAACTCCCACTAGCTAAATAATGCATAAGATTTGTTCTGCTTTCTTCTTATTACAAGCTACAACTCAGTGTAAATCAGGCCTATCAAATTTTTATATCCTGATTTAAGCCTCACTTTTATCTAAACCAGTTCAATGCCGTTAAAGTAGAAAAACTATGCAAGTCAAATTCTGCTGCAGTCTCGCTAGATTCCTGACTGGTAACATATAATCGAATGTTCACCATGAATCATAACAAAATGCAAAAAAGGGAAACACAACTTTTATACTTACAAGTGAATTTAAGTTCAGGCGGTTGAATTTCGAAAAGCTCCATAGTCATGGCTCTACCCACTTAAGAAACAATCAACTTCTAAAAATGCCATTGCAAAATAATCTTTAGTCATCCGAGCCGGAGGTAAGAACTACGTAGTTGAACAGAACCAAGAGGGAGAAACATATGAAATAATGAAGAAGAAGAAAAATATCGATATACATTTTTTCAAAACTAGGAAATCGCCCGACACCGAAAAACATTGAAGGAATGAAGACACAAGAGGTGTTTACAAATTAATAATATACAAGCAAACTTCATCGATCTATCGACCTACTCATCTAGGATCAAGTGGAGTGGTAATTAGTAACACAAGAAGAACACTCCAATGCAAGTAAGTTTTTTTTTTTTTTAGTACAAATTGGGGGAAGGGGATTACAAATACCCATTTTTCAAGGGTTCAAACCCGTGATGCTGGTGTTGAACTGATTTACAACCAAACAATGAAACCATTGCGCCATTGACCCTTTCGGTCCAATGCAAGTAAGTAAAACAATCATATCAGAGAAACAAAACAACTCTTATACAACTACCCTAGAGTACTAAAAAACCTTAAACTAGCATGAAATCAACAAAAACTTCTAGCAAGCAGAACAAATTACAAAATTACAAAAATACAAATCGGGCATCATTGATTCACTACCAACTATCAAATAAACAAACCCAAAAGTTCAAACAATTCAAAAACCACCCATTATCAAAAATCTCAAAGAACAAGCATATCAGACCTCAACCGTAAACCCATTCCTCAGAAAAACTCGCCAAACACATCAATAAACACAAAAATACACGAAATCGAAAGGGGGAAAAACAGAGGAGTCTGAGAAAACACCAATACTCCGATCAAGAACAGCAGAGAAAAGGGATTACAAGAAAATTACAAACCCAGTTGTTGAATTGGAATGGAACTTGAGTGAAGAATTTGTTGGAGAGATCTGAGCTGAGAAGTAGTGGAAAAAATGGAGTGAAATATTTTTGGGTTTGCAAAAATGGTAACGATGGCTACGCGGGTCGCTAATTCTTTTTAAAGAAAAAAATAATAAAATAATAAAAAACAATCGGCTTGGCTCGGCTTGGAGATTTCTTTTTATATTATTATTATTATGTAATATTTACAATACCAACGGGAATTATGATACCAAATAGGATTGTAGCTTGATGGTCAACCAGTCGAACTTTAAATTAGTTTGATATAGTTGGTCTCGGGTTCAAATCCTAATTGGTACATTCAAAAAAAAAAAAAAAATGGCAGAATATAAATTTAGGTATTATAAAATACCTTTTTTTTATTCTAAAATCCTACATTGAAACCATGGTTATCGTGCAGTGCATGACTGTAATTTTTTAGTACTCTAGGGTCGCCTATTTTATTGTTTGGATTGGACAATTTTTTTCATAAATTTGTAATTTTTTGCTCCTACTTAATTTCTAAGTTAATTTAATTGTAGTAGTTGATCGATGTATTCAAATCTCTAAAAAAAACTTTTTTATAAAAAAATTGATTGCCTTAGATGAAAGATTTAAGTTTAACTAAAAAAATATACAATTAAAAAAATATGAAATAAGCTTCTTCTTTTTTTATAAAGCTAAGCTAATTGGGGTTGATTATCTTTCGAAGGAGACGAAGCTGCATTATATTTTTTGGGATGAAATAAAAAAAAAACGGTGAAGCTTTTATTACTTTTTTTTTTCTATTTATTATTATTTTATTTTATTTTTTTGAAAATGAGTAAATGTAAAAAGTGATGTTTGAAATTGCAAACAAGACACGTTACATTATTCACCGAAAGCAAACGTCAATTTTCAGAATCAACTTCGGATCTTCTTTTACAATTTTCCCTTTTCCCTTTTGTTCTTTGATAAATAAAATAAGAGACTTTTTTATAACTATTAACGAGCCTTTTAATTAAAATGTAAGAAGAACTTTGCATGGAAATGAATTTTGAATACACATTTTAAGAGCATGAAGAAACCTGTATCATTTTAGCATTTTTTATCATAACAAAACTTGACTTTATTACTTCACCATGGATCAATAACTCTTTTATTTTCTAAAATGAACTATTCCAATGTCATCATGTATAACATAAAAACAGATTAGTTATAGGTTAGAGTCCTAATTGTAGTTGAATAAAGAAAAAATATTTACCCTCAAACAAAAAAAAAAAAAACATTTTTATTTACTGTAAAAAAAACAACTTTTTAAAATTTTGTCATTTTTTGTAAAGATTGTTTTCTTATCTTCTTTTTCAAAATCTAATTCCAATTTTAAAAAGAACAAAAAAAGTTTTAAGTTTTCTTTTTTGTTTTTGTTTTTTGTTTTTAAGCTTGATAATAAAAAAATAGCATTTTTAAAAATGATTAAAAATAATAAACATACATTTAAAATATAGAAAGCTAGAAACAAAAGAGGAGCCTCCAATTAATTTATTTTACTTAAAGCACAAACTTTCACGATATTAACCTATTAACTTTTAAACAAACTTCCATTTCCAAATCTCTTACTCCCAATTGTAACTTGAAATTTGAAACAGATTAAACAGGCAGATTATTCATATAATTGAATAATTTTTTGTAATAAATTCTATTAATTCAATAAAATTTTGAAACTGAAATATGTTAAAAAGAGAGAGAGAGAGAGAGAAAAAAAAAAAAAAAGGGAAGTATCTCATTCTTTAAGGTGGGACCTTATTCTTTTGGATTGTATGAAGTGGTAAAAAAAAAGGAACATTTTAAAATAACGTCACAAGATGGACTACAATGTCAAACGTTATGGCACCATATTCCAATAGTGGAGCCACAACCATAAAGTGAACCAACAAAGCCAAACAATATTATTGTTTTTTTTAGATAAAAGTTTGGAGTTATACATATTATAAGGGTGAAAAAGAAATCAATGAAAATAATTGAGTTAGCTTGAACTTGTCAAGTCCATTCATTTTGAATAGTCAATTCATTCAATTCATTTTGTTGGACTATCTAGTTTGATTAAAAAAGATAGATCTTAGGCCCCGTTTGATAACCATTTGGTTTCTTGTTTTTTGTTTTTCAAATTTAAGCCTATTCTCTCTCAAATTTCC
>JBBMEF010009752.1:0-22599 GCA_037832685.1 Sicyos baderoa | reverse complement strand
AGGCTTATGTTTGTATGTTGAACTGGTTTTCTGTATTTCAGGATGCTTTTGCCTTTGAAATGAAATAAAATTATTCTATGATCAGAGACCTTGCTTTTTAAATGTTTTGAGAACAAGTTCTTATTAAATTAGATGGATGAATGTGTTTGTTTTATAAACATTAATGTTGTGTTTAAATCGTCTGCATTGAATGTTTTTAAGTCATGCATGCTGGATAAAGACCTAGTTTAGGACCACTTTTGGGCCGGGTTTTTACAAGTTATCACAATGATATTGACACTATTTTAAGCGAAAGATATGTAACGCCCCTAAAAAGAAAATACAAATCTCATAAATGTTACATGTCGATCTAGAGTTGGAACATACATTTACAATTTTAAAGCCTTCACTAGGTTCTTGACTCATAAGAGATTAACAAATATGCAAGAGATACATGTATAACACAACATATCTTACATATTTAATCTAACCTCGTTGTTTTCCACATTCAAACACCCTTTGGTCTCAAACCAAATTTTTTTTTTTTAATATTCGTGTCTGTTCGGGCCACCTTGCGAGTATCTCGACTAGTGTTATGGGGCATACCGCCTGACCCTACAACATTTGGATGCCAAGGAAACTCATAAGAAATTAATTCCTAGGTAGGTGGCTGCCATGAGATTTGAACTCATCACCTTATGCACCACAAAGTCTCATTTGACCAATTGAGCTATCTCATGATAGTTACCTAAACTTACTCACCCACATGTGATTATTTACACCTACATCCACGTGTCACACTTATACTCGTACATTCCCACATATACCCATTTATTCATCACATACAAGCTTTAACATAAATGATATCACTCAAGCTCGAGTGTAGTTACCCTCGACTAACAGCCTTAAAATCCCCACTTCTCATCCCCCAAATTCCTTAATTTAAGGACTCACCTCTTCCTTCTAAAGATCGATCACCTATTCAATCTCATATTGCCATTGCAAGTTCCCGAATCAACATTTCTACCAAAACAACGTAACAACATCGATTTCTACCGCTTCCCTTCAATTACACGTGCCTTATTTTTTTGCAATATAATAATATTGGAAGAGAGGGGATTCGAACATGCAATCTCATTGTTACTAGATCGTACAAGATGGCAGTAGAGCTATGCTACTTTTGACGATTACACGTGCCTTAAACCCACTTAGCTGGCGTTCTCACCTTTTTTTTCTTCTCGATACCAATTTCCTTTTCTTTTTTTTCTTTTTCTACATCTGATTAATATGTACACACACTTATTTATTTAAATAAATATACATATATGCCCCAAATATTATTTTAATGCATTACAAGATAAATGATACTCACCCTTATTTTTCCATTGGAAACAAATGTGTACAAAATAACTGACAATCAAACTAAACTCTAGACAGCTATAATTTTCTTCTTTCAATCCAATTCAATGTAAACTCAAAATAATATAAATTAATTAACAAGATAAATTTTTACTATATAGAGAGGGAATATATACTGGTTTTCTTTTTTGATATTGGGTAGGGAATATATACTAACAATACCAAGTATCTTTGGATTTAAATTTATGATCATGTAATTTAGATCACTAAACTCTAGTCTAAAACCAACAAAAATAGAGCTTGTACAACTTAGCATATGTTTGAATCTCTTTTTCTCTACTATACTCTAGTCTGGGATTGAAATAGAAAAAACAAGATAACAATTTGAAGCCCACAGATATCCACAAAACTGGTCATAGTCATCACTCATTCGCCCATCAACCGCTAAATCTTAGAGTTGGGCGAAAAACGAGCGAAATGGGTACTCTCAAAGCCGTGGTGCTCATCACAGCAGGAGATTCGAACATCAATGGCTCCATTCATTTCGTCCAAGACTCAAACGGTCTGTTTCTGTATCTGGGTTTCAAGGGTTTTGTGGATTATGCTTGTTTTTGCTTCTATTCAGGCCGTTTATTGCAGGGTTTTTGAGATTCGAGGTGGGTTTTGATTGTTGATTGAATTTGTAGGGGCGACCCATGTGAATGGAAGAATCAGTGGGCTCTCCCCTGGATTTCATGGCTTCCATATCCACGCTCTTGGCGATACCACCAATGGCTGCAACTCCACTGGTCATCCCCTAATTTCACATCCTCCTGTTGGTCGTGTTACGAAAATGGAACAACAATCGGACGAAAAATAGTAAAGAACTTGAGAAAAAGCACACACAATTTAGGCAAAAGAGAGATAGGTTTTATTAATTTGGAGATTACAATATGTAGATCAACTGGTGCTAGGTTTTTTAAGAGAGTTTTATAGTGCACTCTCATTAAAACGCTATTAGTCCAAATACATAAAAGCCCATATGAGTAAGTTTCTTTTTGAAACAAAGGTAACCACGTTCGTCCCTAGGCCAGGCATCGGGAGACACCGAAGGAATTGAGACACGAGAAATGTCTACAAATTAATGTCACAAGTGCGTCTCGAACCTGGGACCTTGAAGGGAGTATACTTTCAAAGCCCAAATTTTCAACCAACTGCATCACCTCTGTGGGGACAAGTAAGTATAAACCCAAATACCTAATAAACCCAAATACCTATTTCGTTTAGGTTTTGAGCCCCAGACCAATGGCCTCGCCTCTGAGACCCCAACTTGCTGATTCGACAGCGAGACTTCCGTTTAAGTAATCTTAGGGTTTCGAACAGTTCAAGGAATATCTCAGCCTGTTGAATCGGTTTTTTGCTGTTTTTTTTTGTGTTAGGGCCTCACTTTAACCCATTGAAGAAGGATCATGGAGCTCCTGGGGATAGAGAACGTCACGCTGGAGATTTGGGGAATATCTATGCAGGTTCAGATGGTAAGTAGAGTTTATACTTTTTTGTCGGGATTAGTTTTTCTCCTTCTTTATATGTCATTTTAGCATTGGTATGTTTCAGGGGTTGCTGAAATTTCCATTACAGATAGGCTGGTAAGTTTGTCAAATGGACTGCTAGTTTGCTAATCCTTCTAATCTAGACTGATTTGTTGCATATATGCCTTGAACGCATTGATGCCCCTGCGATTACTACGGGGGTCTCGCTGACCGGACAGCGAGTGGGGGTGCGGGGGCAACGCCCCAGTTGCGAAAACGTATTATTGCGTTTAGCATTCTATTGCGCGAATGCATTTCTATGCGCGAGCGCATTCCGCATAGCACAACCGCATCCGCATCAGCATCTGTTCTCCGCACGCACATTCTATTAAGTTTACGCATCTGTAATTAGGTTTTAATGAGGGCGCATATATAAGCCCGAATTAAACCCTAGCCGTTTATGACTTTCATTAGTTTTGTGTAAACTCTGTAATCCGTCGCTCCTTTCAATAAACGTGTTCTTCCTCTCCGCACATGGATTAGCTTACACAACGTTAGTGAACCACGTAAATCTCTGTGTGTGATTTCTATTCTTCTCTTCTTTTACGATTTCATATTTATCTGTTTTACGTTTCCGATTCGATTGGTGATTGCCGATTTCATAACATGATTCTTGTTCATCGAATTGTTCTATCTGTCCTGTTTCTTCATTTGGTTAGCTGCTTATTGTGCTTATGTGAGCCACTGTTTGCTTTTTCATTTGGAATTTTTTTCAATGATGTATATTTCCTCTGTTTTTGTCCCGTTTTGTTGCCTTCTCTTTTATTTTCTTCCCATTCATCGTTTTGTTTCGATACGATAGTTTCTCTGTAACTCTTTCACATTCAATGGAATTGTTTTTGTTTCCTATCAATTTTTTCTACTTCTGTGATGTGAGTCACTTTGATGTGTAGATTTCACTCAAGGGACCTCATTCAATACTTGGACGGGCAGTCGTTGTGCACGCTGATCCGGATGATCTTGGTAAAGGTAAGAGTTTGTCTTTGGTTTGGTTTTTTCTATCTTGTCTCTTGAACTTTCATATATTTTCTTTTCTACATGGTCTCTTAGATTTCAAACATTTTGAAGAGCTTAGGGTTTTGGATCAAATAAATTATTTAACAGAAACCAAAATGGTGTTTACATGGTCAAGTGTTTGAAGTTACATATAATTGGTTGGGTCAGGATTTCAATTGAAATTCGATTCTTATTAAATAATTAATGAAACATTATTAGAAAAAACTAAAAATAACCATCATGAGTTGGTTTATTGGTCAAATAAAGACATTGTAAATCATAAAGTGCTTAGAGATTATGAGTTGTTTAATCCATGGTGGTCTCTACGAATTAAGTTGTCTTGTGAGAGTAAACGAGGTACGCAGGCATAAGCGAACTCAAACACTCATGGATATAAAGAAAGACTGAATTAGTAGGAATTAAACCTTTTGGATATTTATTGTACCTTCTGGGGGGATTTTCAGAGGGGTAGAGAGATTTGGTGATGAAATTTGAGGGTTTTGTCATATTTAATTATTTTTATTGACATCTGTTATCAAGCTTTTGTGTAGTTTTTTTTTTTGAGATACAACTATTGGGGGTGGGGGAATCGAACTCGTGACCTCATGGTCATCTTGTTGGCAGCTTTTGTGTAGTTACTACCAGTATTAGTGTATTACTCTCTTAGGTTCGGGTCCATTCTTGTAATTTGCTTTTAGGCCCTTTTGGTAAGTTTGTTTTTTTTGTACGCCCTTAGTACATTTCTTTCATATATCTCAACAAAAAAACCCAAACAAACACCTTCCCCTCTTTATTCTGCTGATCATTCTATCACTTTCTCTTGTGAGTTAGAACTATTGTGTTTGAAGCATGATTGTATCACTGTCATTCGCGTTTATTTCGATCTTTCATTGAAGCCTTTTGGTTTAATCATACATGTTAAATGCAATAGGTGGCCATGCACTTAGCAAGACGACGGGAAATGCGGGTGCGAGAGTTGGATGTGGTTAGTATTCTAATACTCTTCCTCTACATATTTTTTTTGTTCCCATGGAGCGGCCTTCTTGTAGAGGCTTGAGATCTCTGAGATATGCTCTTTTGGGGAGGTCTCATGTTCGAAACCCACGAATGAGTTCAATTATAAAATTATTAGTTGTCTCTCAGTTCTAATCTTGGAACATATACAAGTGGAGTATGTTAAATGTAGTGAAGCAAAGTTCCGATTTTCGATTATCAATTTTATTATTAGAGTGAGAATATTAGAAAAATCTTTTAAAGATTAGTAAATGTTATTTCTTTTAGTTGTTAAAGAACAAAAATACCCTGAACATAATAATTTTTTCGTATAGGGTTAGTAAAACTTATTTTTTACCATTAATTACAAAATGGCACATGCGTTTTTACCTGAGGCACGTAGGTGCTGTGCCTTGAGCTTAAGCAAGAGTAGGCATGGGTGGGTGGTTAAACAAGGGGAAGGGAAGATCAGTCATAAATGAAAGATGTCAATTTACTTGGGCATTCACAATTAAAAAAAAATTGAAAGTTACTTCAAGTATAGTGGAGCGAAGCTCCGATATTCCGATTTCAAAATAAGAAACTAACGAAGATTCTGATAGATCGAGAAGAAAAACTATTGAAAATGCGCTTGGGCATGGGTGGGTGGTTTTATTGAAGGATGCTTGTTGGCAAAGCCATTCTGGTGAGACTACTAATATGGGTTATGGTGGGAGTATTATAAATATATATAGGGTGATAACAGGTATTGGTTATCAACTATGAAGCACGGACACAGACACGACAGGACACGGCGATACGCCATTTTCTAAAAAACTAGGATACGGATACGTTGATGATACACTAAATTTTTTATAGTAAATATATAAATTTAACATAAAATACTAAATGTCTACTAAAAGTATATAATGTCAAGTTAATCACAATGAACATTGGTTAGGCATGTCTCGTGGGAGGTGGCGGCAAACGAGTATTTTAGAAGATGAAGACGTTTTTTTTTTCATGAAGTGAAGAGGGACTTTTAACATTTGAGTTAACTACAATATTAATTATTTCGGATTTGAGCTTTTAACATTTGGACTTAAAGACCACACATGTTTACAAGATGTGTCTAAGGTGTGTCCGAGGTGTGTCCAAAGTGTGTCTGATTATTAAAAAAATAATAATAAATAAGGACACGTAAAATGGTGTGTCGGACACGTGTCCAAAAAGAATCTGGAAGAATGTGTGTCCGTTACAGATTCTTTCTCTATTTTGAAGTGTCTGTGCTTTATAGGTTATCAATACTAAGTGTTAGTGTTCTTAGTAGGTGTGGATCATTTTAATGGAGATGTTTGATAGGCAAATTTTATTACATCCGATATCAATGGTCTAAAGCTATGAAACTTTGGTTATCCTAATCATAGGGAATATGTTATATTATTCTTCTAATGTTATTAGCATTTTCTATATCCACTTTGGTGTTTTAAAAAGCATAAGACACACTAAGACGCAATGACCCTTTGGAGCCTGAGGCGCAAGACGCACCAAAAGGTGATGACTTTTTTACTTCAGGCGCACTATATAAAAAAACACAAAAAATTTATATGTGTGTATATATAATAAAAACACTTTTCATGGACATAAATGAAGTTCTAGCCAAAAATAATATATAAAGCATACATAATATTCAACTATCAACCTTCACGCGCTTTGAATGACCTAATACGGGGATCTAAAACACATAAAGTGCAAAGGAAATAAAAAATCCCATGAGGCGTGCGCCTTTTGGTGTCGGTGGCTTCACGTAAGGCGCAATAAGACGCTCGTCTTATTACATGCGTCTTGCCTGGGACAAGAGAGACGCTAGAGGTGGGACTTGAGCCTAGGCGCGCGATTTTTTTCTCTCGCTAGTTTAGCGCATCTCAATTACTCTCCTGGAATTAAGTGTCTTATCCTACGCCATTTAATTATCAAAGAAACTCGTAATAGGTGGGTAGTTTTTGGTTTTCCAATTATTATGTCAACTTGGAATAGTTTTTTGAAATTTGTTTGTTAGAAAAGCATTAATTTTGATGATAATCTCAAGGTTTAAAGTCAGACCCATGTGTGGGCTTTCTCATTGCTCCCTTTTTCCTTTTTCTGTTACAATTTTTTTTTTATTTTTTTTTTTTTTATTTTTTTTTTTTATTTTTAATTTTTGATTGATTGTGGGCAGGCATTATTGGGATTCAATCCTCTGTGTAAGACTCTAAAGGTTGGCTGTGCTGGAATACAACAGTTAAGAAAGATAATGTGTTAGCATTCTTTCTTTATCACTCTCTTTATTTCTTTCTTTGTCTAGTCTTATAATGGCCAACAAAATGTGAAATCACAAATAAGTATGGCTTGTTGGTACTACAAACTTTTTTTTTTTATTAAAAATAATTATCTTGTATTTTATTAATAAGGATTAAAAAAATATATTTATTAATTATTAAAATGATGAAATAACAATTCTTACAAGAAAGAAAGAGTAAACAAAATGTTATGGTATTAACAATTATTTTCTTATATACAATATATTTTTTCTTACACTTTGTTTTTTTTTTTTTTTTTGACAATTTATTTGTTACTTTCAACTCTTGAATTTAACAAAAAAAAAAAAAGTTGTTTTTATTGAGATTCTCTTAAAAGTGCAATATATAATTGATGGTTCGACATTGGGGTGCACAAAAGAAAGAATTGATGACCGATTCGAATAATCCAACCCAAAAGATTCTCGGGTTGATGTTATTTTAGCTCGGTTCAACTTGAACCGAATCTGAAGGTGTTGTTGGTATAGTGGTGGTTAGGAGTAATATTGGTTCGGTTTTCTTCGGTTCTAGGTCAAACCGATAACCGAACCGATCCAATCAATTTGACAAAAAGAGGAA
This sequence comes from Sicyos baderoa, assembly GCA_037832685.1. NCBI lineage: Eukaryota > Viridiplantae > Streptophyta > Magnoliopsida > Cucurbitales > Cucurbitaceae > Sicyos > Sicyos baderoa. Next base: position 14,810 of record JBBMEF010009752.1, on the reverse strand, counting down.
CCGAACCAATGTCTTACGGAAGATAGAATCATTGGTTCGGTTTTCCTTGATTTTTAGGCCAAATCGATAACCGATCCGATCCAATTGGTTTTTACAAAAAGAGGAACCGAACCAATGTCCGATAAAGCATAAAATCATTGGCTCGATTCTTTTCGATTCGATTCCCTACGATTTCATTCTTTTTTACTATTTTACATTCAATTCATATTTTAATGTTGTTTTACTTTAAAAAATTCTCATAATTTATAATTAAATTAAACAAGAATAGGTAGTCATTTACCAATAAAAGTTTAACTAATATATAAAAAGAAAAATGTACATAAATAAATCAATATTAGTTTGGTTCGGTTTTTATTGATTTTTACAAATAGAAACCGATCTGATCTAATAACTTTAAATTTTCTCTAAATAAAAACTAATATATTCAATATTATATGACAAATCCGAACCGATTCAATAAATCAATTTGGTTCGGTTCGATTTTATCGGTTTTCGATTTTCCTCCTAGTGGTGGTCAAGCTAGAAGTGTGGGTTTGATCCTTTTTTGGAGGCCGCTTTTTAATGTTTATTTTTGTCTTTTTTCTCCTAAAAAACTGTAACATTTATTAGTGGAATTAGTTTTTGTCATCCTTATCCCATTCTTTTCCTCTCATTAAAAAATATCATCTTTTATTTATTTCTTTTTTCATCTTTATTCCATCCTTTTTTAACACTTTCCATAATCAAATATTAAAAATGTATCCCATTCCTATTTTTTCTTATCCATGGTAGTTAGAGTTCTTATTTTCATTAAGTTGTACTATAACTCGAAATTCTAGATTGAATTATTACTTTGTTAGATTAATCCTGTCTTATTTATAAAATTAGTTTTGTATTTGGACATTTATATTTTAATTTGTAATTTCATATCCAAGAATTTAGTCAAATTTTGTATTGAAATTTGACTTTTAAAGTTAAATAATATTAAAGTGTGCTCTTGTCGAATTTGCGATGACCTTTGAACTTATTATTAATGTGAACAAATGAACTTAACTCATGTACACCTATAATTCATGGCAACTTTATATTTCATTATTTTCAATAAAATTTTTAGAACTTGAACTCCAAGGAAGATGAACTCGATGATTCAACTCAACTTAAAAATATAAAAATTGGGTTGGAAAAGTAACAACCCCGGGTGCGAAGAGATATGTTGTGGTATATAATTTCTAACATGTATTTTTTGTACAAACAAAAGCAGTGTATTCTTATGATCGAAACGTCATGAGTTTGAATCTCTCTCCTCCAATTATAATTGCATTTAAAATATTTTTCGAGGAGATTTCCTTTGTCCTATTGTTATTTTGACATAAATTAAATGTTTTTGAAGGAGATTTCATTTGTATTATGGAAGACATAGTAATGATTGAGATTTAGCTTCTAATGCAAGTTTATTTAAATCTCTCCCAAAGAGAGGAATCCTCAACTAGAAATGAAATTGTTGTTCATATCAATGCAAAAATGATCAAAATCTTAAAGAATTACCAAGGATACAAATAATTTCTTTTACCATATTGGTCTTCCATTGTTCTAAAAATTCTCATAAATTTAGACTCATCAAATTGACTTTGCAATAATTACAATCATTATCACCATTAAAGAAGTAAGACTAAAGAAATAAAAACAAAGATGAAAAAAGGTTGCAAAATTAGAAAACCAAAAAAGTGGGAAAGCCTTTGAAATTCATTACTTATTAATGCAATTTAAACCGTGCTTAATATTCAATGGCCACTAGCATCACGTATTAACTTCACTCAATAGTCCTTTATTATTGTTTTTTTTTTTTATTAATGTTAAATAATCAGTTTTTCTTACAAAGCTAAATTAATTTAGTCCCTAGAATTTAAAAAAAAAAAAAAAAAAAAAAGTACTTTCTATGATTTTTTCATCTTCAAAATCCCAATGACAATCTTTGAAAAGGGGCAATAAAAAAGAGAAAGGAAGTCATTTTAAAGTGTTAGGAAGAAAGTTGAAAGTTGTTTACTATAGAGACGTGGAAGACGGGTAGAGGCTACATTGTAGGAACACACCTAATATTAAAGGTGTACATGGTCCGGATTGGGTAGGGTTGAATGATTTTTTTGAATCAACCCAAATTTTCGGGTTGGTCAATTTGCGAACCCGTCCAACCTTATGCATACTTGTAACCCAACAATTTTCGGGTTGGGTTGAGTTGGGTTATCGGGTTATGTTACCCTCATTTTTTCTGTCTAAGATTCAATCAATAGACCTACAATATGTTTTAAAAAAATGTATGATACTATATTTCAACATATTACCAATTTTATTAGTTCATATTATTTTTTTAGAACACTTACAAAGTATGCTAAAAATCTATCTTATTAATTTATCTTATATACATAGACATATTATATATAATATTCTTAATCCGGGTTGAGTTGGGTTGAACGAGCCAAAAATTTGTCAACCCAAGAACCAACCCAACAAAAACTACAAAATCATAACCCAACCCAACCCAAAAAAAATTATAACTCAACCCAACCCTTACGGTTTGGGTTGGGTAGTCCGGGTTGTTCGGGTTGCCAGGTTTTTTGTACACCCCTACCTAATACAATACTAGATATATCTATGTATAAGAGAGGATTGAACTAAGCTAAGGTCCAATGGACTCTATATCCTAACACGATCGACATGACATGTATAGAAAATTTTTCGACAAAACTCAAGAGTTACATATTTATCATGGCCGCTACATCAAACACAACAACAATTAGAACATTAGTGTTTACATAATGCGATGTTTATTGAGCCTTGATTTCAAATAATCAACGATTAGTCTCGGTTTATTTTGTGATCCTAAGTTTATTTTTAATCTTTTAGTCATTTATGTGGGAATAATCACATCAATAATCTGAGTATCATTTATTTATAAAAATAAATGTTACATTTTATTCTCAATCCAAATATATTGAACTACAAGAACATTTTTATTTGTGACAAGATTTCCCTCAACCTAAATTGATGTTTAGTATATTTTAACTGAGTAACTTGAACACTAAACTTGAATTAGCCCAAATTGTCACATTAACTAGACCAAATTCACAAAGAAGGTTCATATATGAAATTAATAAAATGTAATGACAAGCGCCGGAAGTTTCTTGAATTTTACAAAGCTAGAGGTCCTAATTCTAGGATCCTTGTAAGAACTCACAATTTAGGCTAACTTAGATCGAACTTAGAATCTATGATTGTCACTGTTAAATCTTAAGACAACTCACTCCATAATTAATTTGATCAAGACTAATCCAATGAATTGATTTAACATCAAACCTAAAGCAAGATTTGAAAGAAATGAAACACCAAAAGGGGTTCAAGAAAACACAAGTTTTAATTCATCAAGTCTGTCTAAAATGAAGTATTACAAGCCTTGGAATACAAAATGACTCAAAAATCTAATACATACATTTTGTAGAAAATAAGACATAAGAAGCTAAAAGTCAATTGCGTGACTTAAATGCTGGACAAATGGTAGATAAGCTTTAAATGAATCTAACTAATATTTCTAGAAGGTCATTTGCATTTATGAGCATCGTTGACGAGCTTTGACATCCAAAAGTCTCAAAATATCAAATATGAAAATTTCATACTTTAAATTTCTGCATTGTAATTTTAAACCTCTAGAATCTTCTTTTTCTTGCTTCTCATAACAGCCTTTTGATGAGAAAACAATAACTTGGTGGTTGGATTCATAACATGTAACTTTGTCAAATTCATAACAAGATAACTATCTTTAAAAAAAAAAAAAAGAGCAACTATCAAAGTAGAATTAGTCCTCAACATTGTTATAAAGAGCAAGGTAACTATCAAAGTAGAATAAGTCCTCAATGTTGTTTTAATTTTTTTTTTTTTTAAAGCAACTATCATAGTAGGTAGAATTAGTTATCAACATTATTGGAAAAAAAAAAAAAAAAAACCATTCTCCGTGGCCTAATTATTTTTTTTTCACGAACTAAGAGATGATAGATTAATGTATAATGACCACACACTTAAAAATAAATAATTTCACATAACTTTTTTATCATGGTATATTGTAATCCTATAATATTTGACTTAAAAAATAATCATCGTACTCAAAAAAAAAAAAAAAAAAAAAAAAAACATACCACAAAGTCTAACTTTAAATTGATAATTTTATTTATAATAAATTTGCATGTCAGGTTACATTTAAGTTTTTATTTTATTTTAAAATTTTTAACTAGCTATTATTAAATTTAATTTTGATTAAAGTTAGCGACATACTTATTATAAACAATAATTTATATGGATTGATTTTTTTTTAGTATAAATCGGAAGAAGAATAATCAAAAACGATATTTAAACAGTAACATTGTTCTCAAATAAATGAAAGCAAAATACAAATTTTCAAGATTGAATATTTGACTTTGATGTTGGACTGCATTACCATCAAACAATAAAACTAACACGCCACCGATCCTTATAATCATGGATTATGACACTTTAAAGTGCATAACGGAATAATATGGAAGAAACTTTGATCAAAATAAAATTTTAACCAATAATGTTCTAATACCGAGAAACAATTTGAAAAGTAAATAATAATTATTCAAGGATGAATATTACATAATTGAATACATTTATTTAGATTAAGTAGATATTTAAAAAATAAAAAAGAAATCAAAATAAAATATGGAAATTATGTGTGATAGTCCAATTTCATAAAATAATTATAGATCTAGATAAATTTTGAAATATTTTCATCCATAGTAAAAAATATTGTATTATTAATATTTATCATACTGTATTATATATTATTAGTATATTATTGTGGATTAATATAGTATTTATATGTATTAATAATACCGTATAATTATTAATATATATGACTATGATGGTTAAATTTTTAAATTTTTTTGTCTAGTATTTTAAATATTTTTTTTAATTTGGTCTATTCTTAAAAAAAATCTAATAAAAGAGACAAAATGATTAATATTAATGAAAAAGAAAAAGAAAAATTATTTAGAGATGAAATACAAATTTAGATACCTATTTAAAGTCTTAAAAAATTTAGATATATTTTTAAATTATTTTCAAAAAAATAGTCATTTACTACTATTTCCTTAAAATATACCATAAACTGAGCAATAGCTCAGCTGCATCTATATGTACCTAATGATCATGAAGTCTTGGGTTCTTTCCTATTCAAATATTGTAATCTTAAAAATATATATATATAAATATAAAAAAGTCCATATGTAAGAATTCTACAAAAATTCACATCTAAACGGACTATCTTTCCCAACTCCTCGAAAAAAATCTACATCTAAACGAAATAAGATTAAGAGCTAACAACCTTAATTTGTAAAGACTATAATTCGAAGTTCATTATATTAACAAGGTTATTGCGTTTTTGGATTTAGAAATGGTTTAAATTGTTGGGTGATTGGATTTTACTATTTGAAGCTCGAAAAATCGGGTGTTTTATTTCGAAGATTTGAAGGACAAAACGAAAAACCCACATAAAGGAAAGGGCAAATCCTCCGCCGCTGCCGCCGCCGCCGCCGCCACCGCCACCGCCACCGCCACCGCCAACGGCCATCTTCCAATACCCCTTCCTTTAGAAACCCATTTCAAATAATCCCCTTTTCCCCTTCCTATTCGTCTCTTTTGTGGTTGAATCTGTTCTTCAACCATGGCCGCTTTTTCCCTTTTCGTTGTTGTTCTTGCCATTTCCTCTACTGGGTTTGTGTCTTCAACATCGCTTTCACGATCTTCGTTTTGCCCTAAAGAATCTGATTTCTTTCTTTATGGGCTTCGATCTCAATGCCCTTTTCCTCTGCTTCCCACCTCGCCTTTGCAGGTATTACTTTCTCCGTTTTCTTCTTCATTTTACTCTGCTTTTTGTCTCTTTTTTGTGGGTTGATCTTGTTTTTGTCAAGCTTTTGTTGGGGTTTCCTCCTGTTGTTCTGTAATTTTGGGTTTGGAAATCTTGGGGATTTGGTGTTTTTTTTGTGCCTTAGATTGTTATTGTTGAGCTCTTTGATAGAGGGGAGGTGAATAAATTTATGCATAGTTGTTCTTTTCTCTTTTGGTTTTGAAATTTTCAGTTGTTATCTGAAAATTAGATTGGAGGAGTTGGGCTTGAATCAAAAAGTTAGAATGTTCATGGGATTATGCATGATTAGCCCAATTTTTGGGTTGGCAAGAAACTGAGAAAGTCAATCAAAACGACTTGAATTTTTTATTCAATCTTTCCACACATAAAATTGGGTCGAGTTGGGTTTGGTTTTGCTTTTAGTATGAAGATTAATTTGAACAAGTCAAGTTTCAATTTCAAATTATGTATTTAAAGGAGTTTAGTTGGGTTAGGTTGTTCATTGATTTTGCTCATAAACAAAATCCGAAAACATTATATTCTCATGACTATTTTTCACTGATTTTGATATTAATAAAACAAAAACCATCATGAGTTTCCTTGTGGTCAAAAGAACTTTGGAGAACTAAGAGTGAATGAGTTCAATCTGCCACCTATCTGAGAAGAATTAATTTTGTATAGTTTCTTTGACACCAAATGTAGTAGGGTTATGCAATTGTCTCATGATAATAGCTAACTCGAATAAGAATGAATATAAAGTATATATATTTATAAAACTCAAAAGGAAATGTAAAGTAATGTTTAATTAATTCCATTGATAAAACAAGTACTATTTGTTTAAAGATGAACTCTATCTGTATTTAAAACATCTCTTAATGCCCTATTCGTTTTTTTTTTCTTTGGGGAAGTAAGCCTTCCATTTTTTTATACGAAACGAAATTTTTTTTTTTTGATAAAGTGAAAATGTTATATAGAAACCTTTTGAAACATTGATAAGGGTCAATCAAAGAGAAAAATATTGATCAATTGGTAAGTACAAGCTTGGTAAAGCGTGATACAATGAAACTAGTGGTGGATAAGCTTGTTTGTCAAAGTTGACATAGCTTAGATGTGTCTTTGTGTTTATTGTGGACCAGAAAGATGTAGCTTGTGTGCCAAGAAACAAATTTTTCGGATATGGCCACAAAAAGAGGAGATGGAGCTATGAAAGGAGGTCCCAGCGAAAAAACCCGACAATGCTAGGTAGACTCGATCGCTAGCCCAAAAAGCTATAGATCTTAGAAGATGGATACGGTGATGGAGCTATGAAAGGAGGTCCCAGCGAAAATAGGCCAGACGCCTATGTTCTCATCAAAGAGGAACTCGGCAAAGTTCGTGCTGAAAGAGTTGTTATCGTTCAAATTTCCAGTGATGGTGTGGTCACACCCAAGGGGACCACACACGGGGAGAAGATGACCTAATTTTGAAAAGATATTTCCGTCATGACCAGAGCTTGAAGATTGAAGTTGAAAGCCTGAAGCTCGCATGCAACCCACGCTCAAACAGGTGCTCAATGATTGGAGCTTGAAGAATGAGACCGGTATGTGAATGATGCTTGGTTGAAGCTTGAGGAGTCGGTGATTAGAGCTCTAAGAAGGCGAGACTAGAACCGGATCTCAAAGAATGAACTTGGTCGAAGTTTGAGGAAGCATCCAAAAAGTTTGAAGATTTAAGATAGAGACTGGATTGACTTGAAAACAACCACAGTTCGATGAGAAAACAACCATCTTTGGTGAGAAGCTCGTCGATGCTGGTTAAGCTAACAAACCGCCTAGGACTTAGGAGAAGAAGCATGCATCCTAAAAGAGTTGGTGGAAAACTTCAGAGAGAGAGAGTAGGTTGAAGAAGAAGAAAGACAACCCACCAGACTAAAACATTCTCATGCTCAAGATGACTCCAAGTTTAGAAATAGGAAGACAGTGGAGAAGGTTGGAGTTATTGCAACCAAGCTCTCGAAGGAGATGGCTCGTCAAGGAGGAGGGATATTTTTTTTTTTTGAAGTTAGGGTTTAAGAGCTCTTTTTTAGAGAGAGGAACCGGAAGATTAAAACCACTTCATAAAACCTTTCATCAACAATGAACCAAAGGATTGTCCCTAGGGGGCGGCACAGTGGTTGAAGGCTTGGGCTTTGAAGGTGTGCTCCCCTCAAGAAACCAAGTTTCGAGGCTCACTTGTGACATTTATTTGTAGACACCTCCTGTGTCTCTATTCCTTCGATGTTTCGCGGTGTCTGGCCTAAGGATGAGCGTGGTTATCCCGGCTATAGCTCCGATTTCTCAGTTTAAAAAATATAAATAAATCAATCAAAGGATTATATCCAAAAAGTGAACAAAAGGAAGATCCTTTAGAAATTGAAGATTGTCACGAAAAAATGTAAAAAAAGCACTCGTATACAATAAAGCTCTTTAAAGTGAATAGTTACCGAGAGAAAGAAAAAAGGAAAAAGTTGGTCCTCCCAGAGAATGATAGTGTTAAACCTTTTCAAAACATTGGACACCCTCGTTTGAAAACTCTACTGTTTCTTTCCTTTCATAATGGTTCCCAATAGCCCAATATGATAGTGTTCCCCTCCCCCAAAGAAACACGCTCTTTTTTTCAGGATTTGACCAACCAAGCCTTGCTCCATGAAATCTTGTACTGACGATGAAGTTCCAAGAGATTTTTTTTTTTTTTTTTTATAGGAAACAATAACTTCCATTGATAAATGAATGAGATACGAAAAAGAGGGGGCATTTAAAAGAAACAATTCCAATTAGCAAAATGATAGCTAAGACTATAATTACAGTGAGGTTGGGAGCTTTTAGACCAGGTTAAAGCTAGATGCATAACAGAATCATAAAATGAGTAATGATTCTAGTCATCCAAATCATCCAAAAAATTGCTGCCACAAAATTCTGCGATAACAGGGCCACATTGTCTTTGAAGGGATCTCCCCACCAAAAAAGAGTAAGTTGGTGGATCTCTGAGGCAATGGAGAATGCCAATCAAAGGTAGATAACAGCCAATCCCAACCCGATGAGGCAGGGGGCATGCCCGAAGAGATGATTTTGATCCTCATGGCTGCAGTGCCAGTGTAAAAAAATATCGCTGGTTTTAAGACGACCATGACTGATATCCCATATAAAGAATCAAACCTTTTTGGGGCATTTTGCCATTGAGTGATAGAGTTTTCATATTTAATGTGAAGGAATATCAAATTTGGGTTGGGTTTTCCTGAGCTCGCAAAGGATGCACTAATTAAGGAGATTTGATAAATTCTGATATTTTGATTGCATTCTCACATTTGTGTTCTAAGATATTCAGTCTTAACACAAGTCTCCAATTCTTGAACTTGAGGATAAGGATATTATAGATTAGGTTGCGCATGAGTCCAATATGTGCACAAATCATAGCTTCTTCCATTTTAAGTTTGTGGTGAAAACAGATTTAGATCTTAAAGTTCGTTTAGAAGTATTTGTTGAAATTGTAAAAATCTCTGCTGCAATTTTTGACATAGCTATTTTAAGTAATTAATTTTCAATTTCCACCAGTCCACATATCTGTTGTGTGATATAAACCACTGAAGAACTTTAAATTTAACATGAATTGTTTCTTCAACAATCCATTCATCTCTCATAATTTTTATACTTATGAAAATAAGGGATTTCAAACTTTAGACATGAAACACAACAAAACACAACATAAGTATCTAGAAACTTCAGTTGTTCATCCTTTATAAATTTTTAGAACATTATGGGGGTGGTTGGAGAAAAGAGATCGAGAATGAGAAGAAGGATGATTCTTTGTGCTTGACCATCAATAATCATTCTTCTCCCCTATGATCTCATTTCCCCATAACAACTTTTTTATTCTCTTCATAATTATACTCACGTCATACTCACTATTTTATTTTCTCTATAATTATTCTCTCCCTAATCATTCTCTTCCCTCCGACTACGGATATTCATTTTTTTTATAATCATTGTCCCCCATATTCTTCCTTAAATTCTCATCCTTCCCCTAATCCTTCTCCTCCATATTCTCTCCCTAATTCTCATTCTTCCCATAATCATTATTTTCTTTGCCTCAAACACCTCTTATTATAAGTCTTCGACCAAAACGTCAAAGGTTCAAATGTCCCCCTTCACATGTTGAGCTCAAATTATTCTTGAAAAAGTCTCTGTATTATATTCGTTTCAATGTAACTATAAAATTTAGTTTAGCTTCAGCCTTCAGGACAATAGAGTATAACTGGTGCATCTTTGTTTTAAGCTTTCACCGGTGGTATATTAGTCTAATTGTTATGAATATATTTGTAACCAATTACTTTTTTTTTTGAACAAGAAACAAAAAATAAACTCACTTTTTCTTTTTATTTTTAGGTTGATGGGAATGACATCGATAAGGCTTTGACTTCTTATAAGAAGATCGGCTACACCTCTGTTCTCTTTTACGCGTCGTGGTGCCCGTTTTCTCTCCGTTTCCACCACACATTTGAATCTCTCAGTTTGTTGTTTCCTCAAATAGAACACTTGGTGGTTGAGCAATCTTCTACACTACCAAAGTAAGTAGCCCCTGATTTTCTTTCTCATGGTAAATTTTAATCTTGGAATCTTGCTTCTCAGTTAACTATTTCGTTCTATCATTCCAATAAACAACTATCCTAATTTTGTTCGAATCAACGATTTTTTCCAGTTATTTGTGCATCATGATCATTTCTCTATTCTTTATATTTGATCAAACAATAACAATTTTTTAAAGGTAAATTATAAGTTTTGTCCCTATGGTATGATGAAGGTTAGAATTTAATCCATATAGTTTCAAAATCTAGAATTTAGTCCCTATGGTCTGGAGAAAGTTATGGCTCTGAAAACTAGAAATGGTTTGATACAACCTAAAAAGTAGTTCTTGACGAATTAAATATGTGAAAATTATTCATGTGTCAATAATGTCGGTGTGAATTAAATGATCGATTGAACTATATACACCTACATGTACCTAATTTGACAACAATTACGAAGGATAAGGACTATTTAGTTTTTGTCGAACCATAGGGAAAGAATTTTAATTTTTAGTATCAATTAGGGACAAAATTTTAACTTTTTCCAAACCAAGACTAAATTCTAGATTTTTAAAATTTTAGGGACTAAATTTAAACTTTCATCAAACCATAGGGACTAAATATATTATTTACCATTATTTAACTGACTATCATGACCTAAACCCTAAACCCTAAAGTAGTCAAATAAGAACCTTGTAAATTATAAAGTGATGAGGGAATGGGAGGAGAATATGTTGGTTTAAAACATCTCTACTTACCATGTTTGTCTTTTCATATTATAGTGTGCTCTCAAAATATGGAGTCCACAGCTTCCCATCTATATTGCTGGTGAACAGGACGTCACGTATCCGATATCGCGGTAAAAAAGATATACTTTCGCTTGTTCGATTCTACAAACAAATAACAGGTAAGGTTTTTCCATGTTTTTGGATATGGTGTGTGTGTGTGTGGTCATGTTGTAATGTATATCTGAACTGTGTTTTGTGATATCAGGATTAAAACCGATTCCTTATTATAGCGAAGATGAGATACTTACAATTGAGAGTGTTCAAAAACCAATAATCCAAATACCAAAGACTTCTTCCTCACCAAACAACATATTGAAGAGCGAACCCTTGTTGGCATTCGCCTTTGTATTCATCTGTCTTCGTATCGCCATCGTCAAACTACCACATGTTCTATATTACCTAAACAATCTCTGGAGATCTTACATACCTCACCTAAATCTGGAAATATTTGGTGAAACACGACAGCTAACAGGGCGCATTCTCCACATGGTCGATATTAGAAGGGCGTGGGCCAAGTTGAGGCTATGCAAAACAAATAACTTCCACAAGAGAGCACGGAACGCACGTGTTTGGGCATCGTCTCTAGCCTCCGTCTCGTTGGGTGAATCTTCGTCCTCAAGATGAACTTAGCCTACACCTTGTAAAAAATCTTTCTTGCACTAGAGGTAGCAGGAGAATAGTGGGTAGACTTTCCTGCCTTGATCAAGGCATGTAAAATTTCACAAATTGTTTCCCTTATATTGTATATTATACACATTACACACAATCAAAACATGTGTAAATCCAAACTAGCTGTTTTGTTTATACAATGACCGGTTGGTTTATAGTCGTTTTTTTTCTTTTTTTCTTTTTAATTAAACACGAAGGATTTAAATTTATAACCTTTTGAGTATTAAGTTATACATTATGTCATTGAAGTTATCCTATTGATATCATCATAAAAAATAGTAGGGAGTTCTCGAGTTTTATTAGACCTCTATTCTTTTTTGTTAGACCCCTATTCTTTTATGTGTTTCAAATTTCCCTGGTGTTCAGGGTACTGAGGACGTTTTTTGAGAGTTTGTTTTTGTATTCCATTTTCAAATATTGAGGAGGGTGTGTTTGGGCCTCCGTTTAGGTAAACGGTTGGGTTGGTTATGATAACCTAACGCATGTTTGCCTCACCGTTTATTATAGTCGGTGGTTACGTAAACCTGCGTGTTTGTTTATCTAAATATGCGTGCTCGTTTATCTAAACCTTACATATATTATTTTTGTTACAATAATCGATCTTTAACATTGTTTATCATGATCCCTGCTATAATAATCGGCCCCTTAAATAAATACTGTTTGTAATAATCGTTTATATTTTATAATAATCCATCACTTAATATAATTTATTGTTTATCATAAACCTCGTCTATTACGTGCTCGTTTTTTGGAAAATAATGGTTTTGTGGTGGGAAAAGGTTTTCTTTTTTTTCTTTTTATTTGGTAGGGCCATATTCTTCCATAAAAGGAGATGGATATGGATGATGAAAAAACTGGTGTTAGGGGAGATGTTGGAGACTCATTTCTCCAATCCGATTAAGATTGTAGCACAATAGCTTGATTAAGATTGTGTACTTTTTATTTTCGAACAAAACAAAACATTCACACAATTAAAAAACAAACAAACAAAAAAAGTTACACAAGGCAGGTATGCATAAGGGTGCATGGTCTGGATTGGAGGAACCTTTTGGACCAGAGAAATCCAATTCAAGTTGTGTTACTGTCCTCTTTTATTTCTAAAATTCAACTCATAATTCATGATACTATACTCCGACCTAGATTATCTATCTTATTAATGTATGCCAAGGTGGTTATCATGAGATTTGAACACATCACCTTAGGCACCCCATCACCCTCTATGACCAATTGGGCTACCTCGGTTTATTTTTATCTTTAATTACATTTATAATTTTATTTTAGTGGTACAAATATTGGAATATGAAAATTTTCATTCATTTACATTTAGTGGTGTAAATTGAAAGATTTTGTAACTTTTTTTTCATACAACTATATATCTGGAACTTTTTACAACAATTTTCTTACAAACACTTTGAAATTTTGTAAAAAAAATTTTGTTCTTGGAAACTTTAACCATGAAGTTATTCTTATTCTCGCTCTCTTTGTAATTTTAAAAAAATATAAGTTTTATTTTGTAAATCTCAAATTATTCATTTGATGAAGTTTGGTAGTTTTGTAATAATTCGTTGTATTTGGAAACTTTAACTATTAAGTTTTTCTTTTTCTCACTTTTCTTTGTGATTTTTAAAAATACGGATTTATTTTGTAATTATCAAACTATTCACTAGATTTTGTAATGTGTTATGTTTATTTAGTTTTGTAATTAGAGAGATTTTGTTTCCTGTATTTATTGATCATTGTTCAAAGTTTGAATATGGAAGTGAAGAAGAAAGGTAAGAATCATAAACTATAATCGATTAAAAAACCAAAAAAAATATATGTGAAACTATAAATAGAATGTCATACCTACTTAATTGGTTTTTTTTTTTTTTTTTTTTTTTTTTAGATGATCTAATCAAAATTCTTCACTTTCCTTTCTTTCAATGCATATATATAATCATGTTCTTATTAAACTATAGTTACTCATATTTATTTAGCGTCATTTTAATTTTGAATGTTTGTCATTATAAATAATAAATCACATTAAACCTGAATTTTTTTAACTAAATTATATAGTTTTATAATTACAAGTAAAATGATTACAAAATGACTGTTATAGTCTTTTTAAAAAATACTTGAAAGATTATAAAAAGTAAGAAATATTCTTTAAATAAATTTTAAAAAAAATATAAATCATATATATTACAAGGGTTATTAAAAATAAAACCTCAAACATTCAAAATTTACATATTTTTCCCTACATTATAATAATTATATTTCTTTTTCGAGTATGTTGCATCTTTTTAATATTTACGCTATAGTTTCGTCACTGGCAAAAATAAAAAAAATTAAGTAAATAAATATCATTTAATAAAAATTGTTAATTCAAATTCATTTAAGAATATGATGTTGATAATAAAATCATAAACATTATTTTAATGAACAAATAAGATAGAACAAATCTCCTCAATTTTATGACAAATAAAAAAAGTTTATACTTCTTGATTCTTTTTTTCATTATCTATCGGCAAAAATTCAAATTGTAACATTAAAATTTTTATATTATTTCTAATAAAAAAATAAAATTCTATTGTAAGATTTAATAAGAACTTGAAATATTAAATAACAAATATTAAAATATAAATGTACGACTAAGATTTAAAATTGATTATATCTCAAGAAATTAATATTTATTTTCAAAATTAAATATTTATAATCATAAAATCATGTTTAAAATTTGTGAATTAAGAAATAAGTAAATTTTTATTTATATTTGTATGGTTAAATTCGTTTTTATTATATTAAAGTGGTTATAATATTATTTCTATATGGGGAATTTGCATGTATATTACAATAAGATAAAAAAATTGAGTAAATAGCAACTTTTTGAAAATATTTGCAA
>JBBMEF010009742.1:0-22603 GCA_037832685.1 Sicyos baderoa | reverse complement strand
TATGTTCACATTCGTTTTAATTTTCTTCATGTAGTTCGGCCTAAGCGAGCAACCATTCACTATAGAAGAGATTGATCAGGTGCGTCTAGAATGGGCACAATTTGTGACCCATCATTTGAAGCTTCAATTCTAGATATAGCTAGGTAGTGTAGATGGTTTGCTTTATCCATTTTTGTAGGAAAATTAGGGGCGTTTTGTATTTTGTTGTATATCTGGCGGGACAAAGTCCCTTTTATATATTTTGATGTATCTGGCGGGACAAAGTCCCTTTTTATATGTATATACTCTTCTTTTGTTCATATATACAGGTTTATTTTTTTGGGGTTCTTAATATAGCGTCGTTATGCTGCCGAATTTTAGTTTAGTAAAACGGCGTATATAGGGGATTGTGGATGATGGTGTGTACATACACAATGGCCTTGCAAGTTAGTACTTGGAAGGCCAAAAATGTGTGCATATAATCATTCACAATCCCTTTTTTTAATTTGATAGATTGTAGTTTTATGACAGGCACAAAGATGACTGGCTGAACTATAGAATAATAATTCTAGATTAAAATATTCAATGTCGGGACCATAAGAAACAGAACAGAACAGAACCTGCAGTATCCAGCATCCAGCCCCACTGGGCTTTTTTTTAAAAAATCTGTTCAGAGTCTTCCATGAGCAGCCGGTCATGGATGACTTAGATCCATGACCGGCAGCCGGTCATGGATATAGAGTCATTTATGACCGGCTGCCGGTCATGGATGTGGGGTCATCCATGACCCCGTCATCAATGTCCCAGAAATCGCGACTGTCATGGAAGGTCTTCCATGACTGAGTCGTCGTTCATCATCCATGACCGGCGTTTCTGGTGCCGGTCATGGAAGACAAACGCCGGTCATGGAAGACCTTCCATGGCTTGATGTTTTATGACGGCTCATGGCCGGTCATAAATCTTAAACCATGACCGTCGACGCCGGTCATGGTTATGACAGTTTCTACTAGTGCTTTAACCACTTTCCTAACACCACACATATATGTTATAGTTTCCTTTTAAGAACTGCTCATCATATCCCCAATGTGACATTAGTATCTCTTGAAGAAAAGAGATCATTAAAGGATGATGATTCTACTTATGGGTCACCAAGAATAATTCTTCCTACAATCTAATAGTTCAAAAAGATACAAATTTACTAGATACAAATTTAATAGTTCAAAAATATACAATTAAAGACTTCTAAACATTAGTTTCATTTTAATGGGTTCAGAAACAAACTTCTAATTCAAGGCTTGCACCATCAACAAAAACATAGACAACACTTGGGGTAGTGCCTCCACTATTACATATATACCTTTTGAATTATAAAATAATAGTTACTCTTGAGTTAACTTGCTAAACAATATTTGAAGTTCCCAAGTTCTCTTGGTGGCAAGACCAAACCATCAAGTTAAGAAAATAATCTTTTCTTATAAGGTTTTAACAAATTAATTCAAAAATAGATAAGATTTATCATCATAAATCTCAACAACCAATCTCTATCTCAAAGCATAACAGTGAAGTATTAAACCTCAAACCATAACAATACAATATTGAAACTGAAAATTCATCTCAAAGCATAAACAATTATTAAAAAACCACATTCACAATACTTCTTCCACCTTCGGAAGTGGAACTTCATTCAACCAAAAAAAGGCTTTATGGAAACGAAAAAGAAGCATATTTGATTATTACTTAAAGCTTCCTCATTCTAAAGAAAATAATGGTAATAAAGCTCCCAACATCTCAAATTAAACCATACCAGTTGAAGAAAGGAGATCTAGAACGACGATGAATGGCGATGAAGACGGCGGCGATGACGGAGGGCGATAATCATGCGGTTGATCGCCGGCGAGAGAAAAGAAGAGAAAGAGGGTTAGAGAGAAGAAGAAAGAAGAAAAAGAAGACCAGCCTCGGGTTTTTCTTTTTTTTTTTTCAGGTCTATGGTGACGGAACATGTGGTCTATGGCGACGATTTAAGCTCCGTCGCCAAAGATATTAGGGTTCCCCCCAAATTTCGTTTAGGCGGGATCTCTATGGCGACGGAGACTCATTTTCCGTCGCCATAGAGTGGTTAATTTTTTTAAAATTAATCTATGGCGACGAAGATTGCTTTCTCCGTCGTCATAGGCTCTTCTACGGCGACGGAATGATTTTCCGTCGCCATAGGTGATCTACGCCGACGGAGCCTGTTTCCGTCGGCATAGCCTCCGTCGTCATAGCCTTTTTTTCTTGTAGTGTACAGATATACCTTTAGAGCATGTTTGGCTTTGAAGGGATGGGTTGCATTGAGTGGGATGAGAAGATAAGATAAGGGCGTGTTTGGGGTGGGGATTAAGTTAATCCCCCTAACACCGGTTTGTTTTGCATGTTAGCCACTTGGCTAACGCGAGTTAAGATAACTCGATTTAGAAAAATTAGCACTGTTGATAAACCGTACGAATTCTCTTTTCTCTCTCTTTATTTTCTGCGTCCGTCTCTCTCTTTTCTTCCTTTGCTCATTCGGCTTCTCTTTGATTTCTCTTCCAATCCATGTTGGTACGACTTCTTTTGCTTTCATTAAAGTTTATGTTTGGGTAAGTTTATGTTTTATGTGATGGAATGAGAATGGTTGAAGTTTTTATTTAAATAAAAAAATTGACATTTAATATTTTTTTAATAATAAGTTATGTTTGATGGGATGGAAAACGAATTGTTGAAGTTTTTATTTAAATAAAAAAATTAATATCAAGTAGTTTTTTAATTTTTTAATATTTAAATAAAAATGTGGAGTTCACGCGTGGAGTTGGATGGTAATTGGAAGGACTTGTGAAAGTGTGTAGGGCAAATATGGGATGGAATTCAACCCATCCCATCCTCTCATTTATTTCTCCACCCCAAACATGCCCTAAAGTTAGTTGTGTTACAATTATTTTTATTTTTATTTTCTTTAATAAAGTAAAGAAAAAAAATCAAGAAAATTTAACCGTGATTGATATGATTTAAAAATGTAATAATAAACCATAACTAATATATATATATATATCATAATTTGACCGGGTATTGAACTGGTTTACAACCAGTAAATGAAACCATTGTATCACTCATCATTTCGTTAATTTGACCTTAACTTCTAAATATATATTTTTTTTTTCTTTTTTTTTTCTTTTGAGAAACAAAATCTGGAGTGATTCTTAATAAAAGTGACTAATTGCAAAATCAACCTTGTTTGAACAAATATCAAAATTACAGCTGCTATTATCAATATGCATTGAATCTCACAAAATATGAACAAATAAAAACAAACGAGTTATTTGTTTAAAAAAACAAAACTAGATATTGATTTCGCCTGCTCTAAAAAAAAATTACATTTAAATGAATTATTGTTTGTATTTGTTCTACAAAAATCTATTATCAAACAAATTATTACTAAAATTTTAATTTATAATCACTCAAAATAACTATTCATCATAATTATTGGTGTATTTACTCATCCAAAACCACCTTCATTTAGATTACAATCCTCTGCATTATTAATAAGAAAAACTACATTTTTAGTCTCTATCTTTCAGGTGAGATTTCATTTTAGTCTTTAGGTTTCAAAATCAAACACATTCATCCTCACTTTTCAATAATACTTCATTTTAATCATTGAAATAAGGGAATCGTTAGTAAGATAACGGAATGATGACTAAGACAATGACTAAACTATTTTTTAAAATACAATAAATTAATAATGTGATTATTAAGTTGCTTTCATGGATTTAATTTTTTAAAAAACAATTAATGTGGAAACTCAAAAGTCCCATTAAACAAATTTTAATATTTTTAATTATTAAAAAAGAGGTGCCAAGTAAATAATAATCATAAATAATTAAATAAAATTATAGATCATCTTCCTCTCCATTTTACTCATTCTCAAGGTCTGTAATGTTTTTTTTTTTTTAAATAGAGCACAACTAAATAGTTTATTCAAATCTATTTCAATTCTTATCATTGTGGGACGGTTTAGGGTTAGGATTTGAGAGGAAGGTGATGAAGAAGAAGGGAGTTTGAATGAGGGAAAGCTTAGAAGAGAGGCTTCCATGGCGGAATTTCAGACCTTGAGAATGAGTAAAATGGAGGAGGAAGATGATCTATAATTTTACTTAATTATTTATTATTATTATTTACTTGACACCTCTTTTTTAATAATTAAAAATATTAAAAGTTGTTAATGAGACTTTTGAGTTTCCACATTAATTGTTTTTTTTAAATTAAAATCCATGTAAGCAACTTAATAATCACATTATTAATTTATTGTATTTTAAAAATTAGCTTAGTTATTGTCTTAGTCATTATTTCGTTATCCCACTAACGGTTCCGTTATCTCAAAAACTGAAATGAAGTACTATTATTGAAATGTGAGGGATGAATGTGTTTGATTTTGAAATCTAATGACTAAAATGAAATATCACATAGCTAAAAGATAGTGACTAAAAAGGTAGTTTTCCCTTATTTAATACATTTGAAAGGTGAATATGCGATAACTTGCATTCGCGACATGATTTAAGGAGCGAATTATAGATAAAAGATAGAAAATATCATGACAAATAGTTAAAGTTCGCTAGAAATAGTTCGCAAAAGCGAAATACCACAATCTTTTACAAAGTTGAATTATTTAACGTTTTGCTAAGTTTTGCAAGGTATTTTTCGCTAATTCTTCAATCCAGCGAAAGCGAACTTGAAGATCAGCCATCAGACAGATACACGCGTCAACCATCCAAACTAGATCGCATCAGAACCACGAGACGTGCACGCTAACGCGATTTGCGGGGACGAAGTGGAGATCGTGGAGCAAGAGTTTCGGACACAACCAATCTCCTATAAAAGCCAGAGTTTGCCGACGAATACAAATACGAAAAGAAATATAGAGCTAAAACGCTGTCGACGAAATATTCTGAAGAGAATGGAAAAGAGTTGAGAGATCAATCCATCCATCGTACAACCGAGGAGACTCGCTGTGCATGAAGCCAACTCAGTGCTAGGAACCTCAATCGTCAGCAACCGGCCAGTATTCGGTATTTGTTTCCCCATTTTATCGCTTTCTTACTATATTTTTTCTTTATTGTTTTCTTTTATATTTTTTCGCATACTTTACTGTTTTCTTTACTGCTTTTTGCATCTTTCAAATTCTATTGTTTTTATGCAAATATTTACATTTATAAAAGTTCATTTATACAATTTCAAGTACTTTTATTCTTTCGCTTGTTCTTTATTTTCAAATCCAGAATTCGCAAACATAGAATTCGCTAAGTTAATTTACAACGAAAGTCGTTTGCTGAATGTAAAAGTATAGGGAGATGATCGAGAGATTCCGCCATTTAGCTTCGAGAGAAGTAAATATTTTTATACTTTAATCTAGGTATTTTGTAGACGAGAGTTTACAATTCGCATTGCTTGGAGATAAGGTTTACTAGAATTTCAGTACAAATTCAACGAACTTAAGATTCGAGAGAACTAAGCCAGTTGGGCGTTAGTTGCAGTTGTCTAATTAATTTGCGAAAACGTTCTTGCAAAATCATGCATCTTTACTCATAACAATCTAACAATTTGTTATGTGTGGCTAAGTTACTTATTTTATCAATTTTTGCTTTTACTTTCGCTTTAGAGAACTTATTTAGCGAACTTCCTTCGTTTCCAACAAACACTTCAAACAAATTTTCGTGTTTACCTTTAACTCTTTAATTTTTGCTTAAGCATAAGTTTAATAACTAATCCTTGTGGAGATGACTTTTTACTTACTTCAAAACTTGCTGCAATCGAATGTATATTTGCATTTGCAATTCGCTTTAAAATACGATTTTATTTTCGCTAAATGCGAGCCACCTCATAAGCGAACAATATGCTCATAATTTTCTTTCCAACTCTTTCGTATTTTATCACAATTTCTCATCTTTGTAAGTTCCACACCAAATCAAAAGTGAGTAAATTGTTGATTTTAAAGAATGAGATATTTCTATTAAAAAAAACTATCTCCATGTATTTTCCTTAATACTTACATTTTTACAACCATTTATACTTACTTTTTTTAGATAATTAATAATCTTTAATCGAAACTTTTATGATGCCAAATAAAAAACCCTAAATGATTTACAAATTCTAGTTATTACTCATATACATAGTTCTATGTGTTAATTCCTAATATTCTCTTTAAGATTACGATTATTTTTAAAGAATTTATCTTTCATAACATATTTTTTTGCTCTTCATTACAATTATAACACATTTTTAAAAATAATTCATTTATAGTACATTTTGCCCAAAATTTATATTCTACCAGTATTAGACTTCTATTCTTTCAACTGATAGACTTCTATTAATTTAATTGATAGACTTCAATCGTTTTTATACCGAAATGAATAAAAAGTTTGGAAATTATGTTATACATAAATTATTATTTTTTTTTTTTTAAATATACATACAAAATCCGCTTATTTTTAGTTACACATTTTTATGATGTAATATTATCTAAGATCTTATCTATTGTTTTACTAATAGATGTTTTCTTCCTACTTACTTAATATCTATGATTTATATTCGTATTTCTAATAAATCTCATATATCGAGCCATTTTTCGTGGACAAGATTAGTACAAAGAGATAAACCTAATAATCATAATATCTTTAAAAAAAAAAAAAACCCAATAATCATAATAAAAAGAAAGACAGAAATGTGGGAAATGGCATAATGAAAAATGATAGAATTGGGCATGGAAAAGACATATAGAAGAAGATGAAATGGAAAAAAGAGAGTCTAGAGACCCCCACAAGACAAAGTTAGAAATTGTGTTTTTTTTTTCAATGTTTTTTTTTTTAGTTTATAATAGAATTGGTAAATTATAAATATGTTGCCTTGTCTTGTCGCATGGCGTTACATTACATCTCCCATGTGACTGTTTGTTTGGTTCCCACTCTTAATTCTCTATGCTCTTTTCCAAAATAACTTTTTTTTAATAAATAAACAAACTCTATTATAATTTTAATTTTATATATTGGATTATTTTTTGAAGTAATATATATATATATATGTTGCATTGAGTGGCCCATTATTTCTGGGTATTTTTTTCATTATGTTTTTCATCAAAGGGACATTTTTTTTCCTTTCTTTCATTTGTCTTTTTTTTTTTTCTTTCTTTTTTTGAATACACACCTTGCTTTCTCCCTAAAAAACAATTATAACTAGTCTTTATACTTTTCATTCATTTCTTCCAATGAAAAATACCTTTTTATATATATATATATATATGTTTTTAATTAATTAAGATTTGATTTGGATAAAGATGAGATTTTATATATAACTACTTAGCTTAAACTTGTCTAAACAAAAGTATTTAGCTTAAACTTTAGAAATAGTATTTTAAGTTTAAAGTATTCTTCTTTTTTAAAGTTCGAAGGTGAGAAGATTTTAATTTGTAATTCTATATTACAAATGTCATACAAGATGTCACTTAAGCACATTAAATACAATAATTTTGAATGTTTTTAACTCTCTCGACCTCGTCATGAGATGTTTATTTTTCAACAAGTACAAAAACAATTGTTTTCTCAATATTTATTTCTTAAAAAATGTCTTGCTCAAGAAACTAGTAGTTGATACGATGAAGATATTGAAAAATATGTGGACATAAGAGACTCCTAAAAGTTTGGGTTTTGTTTGGAAATGATCTAAGGATCATTGTTCCTAGTTACGTTGTCGATCGAAGGTTTATTCATTGGATTGTGTGATTAAGTTGTAGTGAAAAGGATGCATGTGGGGAGGCTGGTTTTTTTTTTTTTTTTTTTATTTTATTTTTTTATATATATATAAATGTCATTTTCTTCTCAAAATTACAAAACTCATTTATTCATCAATATTGTTTTCACATGACATATAGTTTTTTGACTCAATTTTGAGAAATGTCTTTTTCTTAAGAATATTACACAATTGACTTCTTCTTCAATGCTTTCACATGACATATTTCTAGATTGTTGATCAACGGTATTGGTCATTTATCTTAATATTTATATTCAATGGACATTTCTTTAATTTAACCATCTATATTGTTATGGACTCATCATAGTTTTCTCACACACGATAAAATTGTGGAAAATTTTCATTGATCGAAGAAATTGTTTTATATGTCTAAGATTATGAAATATTTACCCCAACAAAAGCAATAAATCAAACGATATAGTTGTACTCATGATTAAAAGATTATAAATTTAAATTCTCTATCTTCTATGGTTGTTAAACTCAAAAAAATTATAAAGTGTATTCTAAATATTAAATACCTATTTTTTATGCACTTCCATGCTTATGGTATATTCTTTTAGATTAACGATAATTATAAATGGAGATTCAAATTGATAATCTCTCAATCATGCACATTTACATATAATGTTGGATTTTAGTGGTGTCAAATTGAGAAGAACAAATACAAATGTATAGCAATTTTAATATATTAACATTAAATTAATAAACATAACTCTATATTAATTGACATGTATTTTGGATAATTTATGATTTCTCTTAGTTTTAGTTGACATGTCCCCTTTACTAAAGATCCAACCTTCAAATTTTCACACAACTTCAAAAAATTATACTTCTCAAAGAATAAATAAAAAATTTAAACTAAATAAATAAATAAATATCTGAGAAGAATGCATGGGCTATGTTTCCAGTCGTTTGGGCTTAGCCCGGCCCACTAACGAGAAGTTCTTGTGTCTTTAACAGCTTCCACAGAGTAGACGGTATTATTACTTGGTAACTTTTTAAAAATATTTTATAAACAACAAAATTACAATATTTAATTCGATTAAAATTTATTAGTTTTAAAATTTATATATTAAAATCTTTTAATTTTACTCGATATATTTTTTTTTTCTTTTCTGGCATTCATAAAATATTTTTAATTTTTATCCTAATTATAATATTAAACTTGGATATTCAAAAAAAAAAAAAAAAAAAAAAAGTCCTCCATAATATTAAACCGTTGGTGCTGGCAACTTAATATGAATAATTAAAGTAATCATAGATGAATCATATTGACCAGATTATATATATATATGCCATTCAAACTAAGAAACTGACACGATTTAATTAATAAAGTCAAATAAATTCAGCTTATATATTATTCTTTATAACTTAGTTATTGTTTTCAATTTGTTTATTATATAATAATTAAGAGATGATATCAATTTCAGTTAGTTAATTGGTTAGTCAAAAAAAAATTAATTAATTTCGATCTAATTATAAAACAACTTTAAAATGTTTTTTTAGAGCGACTTTTTTTTTTTTTGAGACTTGATCAAATAAGTTATTATATTTTTATTTATTTGTGTTACTGCTATTTAAAATAAATATTCAATTCTTCAAAAAAAAAAAAAAAAAAAAATATTCAACCCATTAAAGAAATTAAAGAAAAAAAAAACAAAAACGTAGTGATAATATATATATTTATTTATTTATTTATTTATTTATTTATTTATTTATTTACTTATTTATTTATTTTTATTTTTTTTTGAAGAATTGAATAATCCTATGAAATTTGCACTCTATAGCAAATTTTCTATTCTACATTAGTGTTATAGCAACTTTTTAAAAATATTGTAAGTATAGCAACTTTTTTTTGTTAGACTCTATCGGACACTATTGATGGAGTCTATCAGACACTATTGATGGAGTCTATAAATCTGATTTTGCTATATTTGTAAATATTTTCGACTATGGTGCAACATGGTGGAACATCTGGAAAGAGAGGAATGCTAGACTTTTTGAAAGCAACTACATTATCAAACCGCCCGAGATTATATGGGACTCTATTAATGTTAATTTTGCTGCTTGGTGCTCTAAATCTTATTTATTCAAAGACTATGATATTGCTTCCATTGCTCTTAATTGGAAGGCTTTTATGTAATGTTGCTACCCGTTTGTATGCTTCTTGCATACTCTTTTGGAATATAATTGTATCTTTTTCCAAAAAATATTTGCAAATATTTTCATTATTTTACTATGCAGTTTTTTTTGTCTTATTGTAATATACATGCAAATTCCCCTAATCCTATTAGCACCACTTGTTTAAGGTATGTTTAAAGTAGTTACCTCGTACTAGATATTGTTACAGTTTGTACACGACTTTTATTATATGTATTATGTAACAAAAAACATACATAAAACGCAATATCTAATACATGTATAATATGTACATCACATGCATCCAAATTATTAATTAATACACTAAGCCCAAGTACAAAATACATTACAAATTGAAGTTAAAAAATTAAAATATTCCTAATAACTTCTGTTCAAATTTATGGTTAAGAGTAAAAAATTATTGGTTTGAATTAATTGAAAATTTTCTGGCCGGGAGAGAGCAATCTTTTAGGGTCGAACATGGCTTTTCTCCGCCGGAAAACATGCCATTTCCGGCCAAAATGTTTAATCCAATCTTGTTGAGTTTCAAAATGGGGAAGATATTGCTTCACTTCAATCCCTGTTTCTTCACAATACTTCAAAATGTCTTTGTTATGTCCATCAAATGTTTCCCAATCCTCGAACCCGCTCGAAAACAGAAACGCCGCCGCGTAGAACACGTCTTCGTCCGGTACCACGGCGGAGGTCCGCTCATCCCACCTGCAAAAGTTTCCCGGTCCAAAACGATAAGAAAGATGATGCATGTGTGTTTGCAAGATTTTGTTTCGTTAAGAATATGAATAAAGGATTGAACATATAATAATAATTTAATGTGTATCGAACAATAAATCATAGGTTTAAATTCTTAATTTAATACTTGTTGAACTAGAAAAAAAATTTAATATGATATCACAATTCAAGAAATTATCTTGCATGGTTTATTTTTATGATCCTTTTTAAACTTTTTTGGATTTTATATCAATTCTATAACCTTATTAAAAATATGGTTAGTGATTAATTATAGTTTAACCTACCCACATGAAAACTTACTTGTTTTTGAACATGGGGTAGAAGAGGAAGACACCAGAGGTGATATTACGTTTTTGAATAATGCCTCGAAAAACACCCGAATCAAAGTCAGCGATTCTCGACTTCGGAACAAAAAGATTCAACCATGGATGGGGAACATCCCACAGCCCTAAAGCTCTTAGAGCCAATTCATCGGTATGAACTCGGTCTAAAAACTCTTCATACGAAGCATCTTTAACGAACTTCAACCCCCTCTCAAAACTCAAACCTTTCAACAACCCCTCAAGTTCCTATACAACAATAAATATTTTTTTAAAAAAAAAGGGTTAGAGCAATATAACAAATAATTTTACTTTTTAAGTTATTTGAGAGATTAGATTGAGGACCTGGTCAACGGAATCCGCAGATTGTTGGTCGTAATATTTGACAACTTCAAGAACATAAACGACGCCGTTTTGAGAGACAAGGGAGGCGATTTTGGGTTGGTCCAAAAGGGGGTAAAAGGAGGAATTATCAGGTGTGTTCAGTTGTAGCAATAGCAAACCTTCAATGTAATTAAGGCCGTTGGATTTTTGTTTTCCATTGGTTGAGATCAAGAGCTCTTGATCACTTGTAAATGCTCCAAATTTGGTGTAAAGCATCCTCACCCATTTAACCTTAAAAACACACAAAACAAAATCCATTTCATAAAAAACAATATCTTATTAACCTTAATAATCCACATAAAAAGTCAAAGAAACTGTTTAGTGAGTCCAATTAAAAAATTGATTATCCAACGTCATTCAAATAACTTATGCCAAATTAAATTTGTAGTGAGCTTAGGCCGGCTGAGGCCTGATTAATGCATTAAATGTGTTTTATTATTGTAAGTTAATCAATTGTTTTTATTATCATTGTTTCAGCCGTGTTTGACTCAATAATCAAATTGAGAAAAGAGGGAGAGACCCTGGTGGGCGTCGGAGCGAGGGCAATTCTAGCTCGGGTAATGACTCCGAACTGACCCAAGCCGCCGAGGACGGCATAGAAGAGCTCGGGGTTCGTGGTAGGGGAGCACGTTAAAGATTCGCCTTTTCCTGTCATCGAAAAAAAATTATTCAATGTGATTGTCATGATTTGAAATAATTTAGAAGAATTATGCAACACGTGGCAATCATGCAACAAAAAGAAACCTATATTTGGGAGAGTTTTAAAGGTATACAGTTAAGTTTTGGTTGGGACAAAAAGGTTGTAATATAGAAAATACATATCATTTACTTAAGATTATGTGTTCATAAGGTTATGTATTCAATTCTCAATAACCATTGAAGAAAAAAAAACACAATTTCATAAATCAAATGATTATCAAAAATACATATATACCTGTTACGACATCAAGTTCATGAACATTGCTAATTTGAGGACCAAATCGAAACGTTTGACCGCTAATTCCGGCATTGGACAATGTCCCTCCGACAGTGATATGCAAATAATCCGTCCACGAGATAGGGCTAAATCCCTTCCGCATTGTCGCATGCAATACATCGATCCATAGCTGCTCAGCACCAACATCGGCATACGGACCCATTGGCGATGTCGTGTACACCACAATTCTACTCGGTACCCCATGTCGAAAAGGGGCCAACGACATCATGTTGACGATGACTCCGTTCTCGGCCAAGGCCTGCCCGCGGACGGAATGGCCTTGACCCCGAGCAGCGATATCCACCGGCACGGGGCTCGCATACATGAAGCGGACCAAACCGGCAATGTCGTGGCTGGACACGGGGCAGAAAACACCTAGAGGTGTCTGTTGAATGATCCGGCCGTAATCAATGGAAGCTGAGCTAATGGTTTGAGGGTCATTTTTTAGCTTCTCTGTGATTGCTTTTGGTAGAGCTAAACCGGCCGGTGCCACTCCCCAAAACGGTGCGTTTTGGAGGAAAAGGAAAAAATTTATAAACAGAAATTTTTTCGGAGTGGCCATTTCTGATTGGAGGGGGAATAAATGATGGAGATTGAAGAAAATAAAACATGCATATTTATAGGAAAAAATTAAAGAAAGTCAAAAAAAGAAGATTGAATCTAAAAATTAAGAATTTATGTGGGTATTTGCAACGTAGAATAGACTTCTGAATAATGGTAAATTATTATATCAATTAAATATTGTAATTTTTTAACTGAAAAAAATGATTGATTTTTGTAACTGCTGTTTTAATATAAAAATATTTATTTATTTTAAAAAAATGACATTTTAATATGGAATGTGGGACGAAAAAATAACTTTAAAGTTCTTTTAGGAAATTGGTTTTTTTTTTTTTTTGGAAATTGTTAGGATATTACAAAATAATTACAAATCTAGGTAAATTTGAAAATATTTAGCATCATAGTCAAATATACAATATAAATAATACTTATCATATTGTATTATTATGTATTAGTTATTCAAACTACAGACTAATTTTTTTTTCCTCCAAAAGACGTCATAGATTTTGCTACAGTCAACCGAATTGAATATGATTTGTTTAGTTTACATTAATTTTCAAACATATAATTGAATTATGGGAAAAATACATTTTAGTCCTTTTAATTTGACATCTATATTTAAAAAATGAACACTTTATTTTCTTACATTTAAATAATACTCAATTTTAATCTTTAAAATAATAAAATCATCGATAACATTATGAAATGTTGATTAAGATGACGAGTATACCAATTTTAAATTTAATAAATTGATGATATAGCAACATTGGAATTTACTCATAATGAAAAATACATAATAAAAATAGAAAATCCAATATACATATATGCGAGAAATATGAGAATTTGCACTCTATAGCAAATTTTTTACTCTACATTAGAATTATAGCAACTTTTTAAAAATATTGCAACTTTTTTTTTATAGACTCTATTAAACACTATTGATGGAGTTTATCAGACACTATTGATGGAGTCTATTGATGGAGTCTATCAGACACAATTGATGGAGTCTATAAATTTGATTTTGCTATATTTACAAATATTTTTATTATTTTGTTATTTATGCAATTTTTTTTTGCCTTATTCTAATATACATGCAAATTCCGTGAGAAATATTAGTAAATTTTTTATTTTTAAATAAAAAGAATTTAATGACTTTTCATTTCAAAACGGTAAATTTCATTTTAAAACAAACATTTTTCGTTTGTATCCACTTTTCAAAAAGAATCTTATGTAAATACAACCAACTTTAAAAAGATTTCCAGACCTTTCTCCATTGGAGTTCAAACACAAATTCAACCAACAGTTTCCAGAATTAAACAAGGGTGACCTAAAAAAAAGGTAGATTATGCAGAATGTGTTTCACCATTCTCCTGAAAAATGTAGAACTTTGGAATGCAGCTTTCAAAGGATATGTCGAGAACGAGTTTTACGTCGGACTTTAATTTGAAGGGAGAACACCTTCAAAACCTAAACTTAAATATGCGCCACACTTGGGGACAAAAAAGAAAGGTTATATTACCAATCTAGTTGATTGTTCAGTCTAAATCTATCAACTTTGAAAAGATACGATTCTGTTACTGGATTTTGAATCATAGCTTTAATGTAGTTTTTGTTGTGAATGAATAGCTAAATGACAAAATGAGATATAATTTTTTATATATACGTGATTGTCCGGACCAGCTTACGTGCACCTCGACTAATGTCATGGGAGATATCGTCTGACTCTATAATATTTTGATGTCAAGGAAAATCGTACGAAATTAATTTTTTGTTACGAAAAATGAAGACCATGGATGTGTATTAGAGAATATGGGGTTCTACCTACTCTCTACTTTTCTTGTGTAGGACAATTGTGAGATTCTAATATGCATAGTACCTTTTTTAGGCTCACGAATCTTAAATTGGATTTCAATTTCATTTTTAGTGGACTGGTACCCATTTGGATTTTATAGGCTCTGTTACATATTAGATAATATGGGGTTCCACTTCAAAACCAATTGACAATGGGAGAAGTAATACATATCTTTTTTATATTATTGTTGGACTCCACTTTTCTAATGTGGGACAATTGTGAAGTCCTAACAAAGTGAGACCCAACTGCTTTTCGACCGCACTAGAACCAGATGAAAAATCATTGGATTCCTTTTATCCAAAAATGAAAGTTTACTAATTTTTGATTTTTTCTATTTTTATTATGTTTTTTTATTAAAAATAAATTATAATATAACCACATCATCAATTTATTGAGTTTAAAATTAATCTACTCATCATCGTAATTAACAATATATTATGTCACTAACGATTCTTTTATCATAAGAATTAAAATTGAATATTATTCAAATATTAGAGATAAAAGTGATTATTTTTTAAATATATGGATGAAATTAAAATTTAAGCTAAAAGCTTAGATAGTAACAAAATATTTTTTCTTAAATTTTTTGGTGTTTCCATTTCAATTAATGGTCAACTCTATAAAGTCATCCAATAATAATAAGTAATGACTCTCTTGCCTTGTATGTGTAAAACTAATGATCTAGTTGAGTTGCCAAACCTAATTTTTGTTTGAATTTCTTTCTTACAATACATCGTCTTAAAGATTCTGACAATTACATTTCTGATAAAAAAAAAAAGTATACAAGTTGTATACACCAGGAATATTTTATTATATTGTCGAATTTTATAATATTTAAATTTCAAAAATAATTATAAAAAGTAACTTTTTGGTAGTTAATTACCATGAATTAAACATACTCTTTAAAGTCTTTTTTTATCATGAGGCTACTTCATCATTGATATATATTTCTTTTAAGATATGGTTTCCAAATAGTTTGCTTGATTTAATGCACTTAAGATAATCAATAAATACTAAATAGGTCAGTACCGCAAATGGTTTCATTGTTTAGTTGTAAACCAGTTCAACACCAACGTCTAAAGTTTGATCTCGAGAACTATACTAAAAAAAAAATCAATAGATAACCAACTTTATCAACTTTTAATTGAATAGTAGCTAATAACCGTCCAACTTTGCTTTGTTTTTGAAAACGACCGAAACTTAAGAGTCAACCTTGAGCATCATAAGATTTTGAGTTTGAAGTGACTTAAATTTGTTCCAAGTGTCTCGAAACAATATAAAAGGCTAACTAAGGTAGTGCTCTCAAATTAGACAGCAAGATGACATAGCTACCTTTTTCTTTACATATTATTTACTTGGAACTTTGGATTTTTTTTTCTTTTTTTTCTTTTTTTTTTTTTTTGGATTTACTCTACAATACCTTTTACCTAGTTTTGAAGGAATTAGTCTCTTCTAGAATTTTGATAAAACTATAAATTTGGTTAATTTTTGTATTCGAAAGATCTTTGAGATGGTATTTATTAGATTATTGAACTCTTAATTTTGTGTCTAATATATGACATACCTTTTTTTATTAGTTTATCTATTAAATGTTAAAGCTAAAATTGTGTGTTTAGTACGACGCTAAATGTTTCTAATAAGCTTATAAAATTTAAAAACTTCAAACAAGTCAAGAGCATATTAGGCACAAAATTGAAATTTAAAAACTTATTAGAAAATTTTTAAGATTCTCAAATAAACATAACTTTGAAGTTCACAAATCTTTTAAATACCATTCAAACTTCAATGACCAGATACATACAAGTTTAAAATTTTAGGATCGAAACTTGTAATAAACCATAAATTACAAAATATTGAGGTTGTTCAAATAAATACAGGAAAAATCAAAACCTACAAAAAGATATTAAAAGATGGATGATAGTGTATGTTCATACTTTTACATGTAAACCAAATAATTAAAAATAGAGGGAAGATAAAGTCTAACCCCTAAAAAAGATTGAAGAGCAGATCAAACACTTATATAAACCATAGTGAAGCTAAGTTGCATTAGTGTAAAACCATAAATTTTAAAAATAAATAAATAAATTATGAATTTAAATCTTGTGGTCTCTATTTGTTGAACTAAGAAGAACATTTTTATAAACTTAAAAGAAAAAAAAAAAATTATGATCACAAGTTTATTTTTAATTCAAAAAATTGAACTAACGTGATAGGATATTATTCCTATTACTAAGTTGACATTCCATTAGCATTAGTTAATTTATATATACATAGATTTTTTTTTTTTTTATTAGTACTATTTAGTTTCTATCCAAAGTATTTAAATTATTTTGGCGACGCAATCAAAGCTGTTTCTATAGTCATTAATTAAAAAGTTGTTTTTAGAGTCTTAAAAATGAATAAAATATATAATATCTGAATCAAGAATATGGAACTATTATCTTGAAAATGTAATGCAAAGTCCCCCAACCCCAATATAACAAAAAGAAAAAGGAAAATTCCTATTCTCAACACAAAAGTAAAATCTTTCCATCACGATTTCACTGTAGTTTAGAGATTTCATGAGAATGACATTAAACCTTTGAAAATGAAATGTCAAATAATAATTTCGGTTTTTTGGTTTTCAAATTATACTAATAATAAACTTCGTATCCCAAAAATATACTCCCTGGTCTAATATAAGATTTTGATGATCGAATCAGATCATATTGTTCAAACTATATATGCATAAGAAGTCACCGTCCAATTAGATTATGTTAATCAAATCCGATCTCAGATGATGGTAACAAAATATTTAGAGATGACGGCAGGACATTGAAATAAATAAAGAAAAAAATAATAATAAATAATCCCAAGATGAACTCAAAAGGAAAAGAACTACAAATTATAAAAACCTTTTTCCAAAAAAAAAAAACTCAAAACAGCCAAATATATGCTTCAAAACCTAAATACCTAATAGACTTGAAAGATTAGGTAGCTTTCAATTTCATCTTTAATCTTTTTCAAATTACTATTAAATTACAAGTTTAGCTCATTAACTTAGTTCGATAGATCTAGATGTCTAAAGTTTCAATTTAGTGTCTATTACCTCAATTTCGGAACTCATAAAAATTAATTGAACTATTAACTAAAAGATAACAGACCATTATTCAACCCTAATCAAAACACCCTATTAATAAATGGGTGCCTCATTTGGTTTCTACAAACAAAACACAAGCTACACTAAACTAAACACTTATTTTTTTAATGACCGGAAGTCGAAGCTTTGCAGTAATATACCTAGAGCACCATTGATCCATCCCTAGGCTATAGCACTAAGTTACATGGAATGAACAAAGACACAATTGGAAGTGTCTACAAACTAATGTCACAAGCGGGTCTCGAACTAAGCCCCTAAAAAAGAGCATACCTTCGAAGCTCGAGCCTTGGACCAACTGTGCCTCTCCTCGGCAATATATATATTTTTTATTGAATATCCATTACTGTCCGAGTCAGCTTGCGCACACCTCGACTAATGACACTGGACATACCGTCTAACCCTACAACATTTGGATGTCAAAGAAACTCGTAAAAATTAATTTTTAGGTAGGTGACCATCATTGATTGAACTCATCACCTTAAATACCCCAAAGACCTTTGACCACTTGAGCCACTCCTCGACGATAGTTGGGGGGCTAAAACAAAACAGTTTCGGTAG
Source organism: Sicyos baderoa (assembly GCA_037832685.1). Classification (NCBI taxonomy): domain Eukaryota; kingdom Viridiplantae; phylum Streptophyta; class Magnoliopsida; order Cucurbitales; family Cucurbitaceae; genus Sicyos; species Sicyos baderoa. The sequence continues at coordinate 4,130 of JBBMEF010009742.1, read as the reverse complement.
CCAGGTACAGAAAACTATAGCAAGCAAGCAAAAGGAAGAGAAAAAGGCATTCCCACACACAAAAGAAAATAATAATAAGACTACTATAATCAGTGTGTCAATGCAATGCCAACTCCCTCGCGCTTACAATACCTCAAATAACACTACACGCACACAAAAGAGTCAGACAAGTCAGCTTTCTAAATTCTATTCTATCATGTTCTTCATCCGAATCAGACAACAAATTTACTAGCAGAAAAGATTTGATTGTGCCTATAGTAACAAGACAGACAACATCCGCAGACATGCACTTTCCTATCAAATCATGGCATTTAGAATTGTGACCCTTACCTCAAGTATTGACTTTCTCAAGTCTATTTTTGGTTCTGACCGCGCAACGTGTCGTAATCGAATGGGATTTCAAGAGTCTCTTCCACAGCATCATGTCCATAGTGCTGCTTCTTTTCCTCCATGTGCTAAAAGGCTAAGCAAAGCAACTGTTGAACATCAACATATATTAGGTTGTTATGCACACAAGATTTGCCACAATTAGCAAATCAAGTTCTAACTTCAAGTTCAACCATCATTTATTTTATGGAATTTCTAGTGCTACACTGATCTCTTTTACCCATAAAGTAAAGTATCATGATACATGCTGTCGAATTCTACTGTTCGTGAAAGCAATGCTTTAACAAGAGACGAATAGCGTATAAATAGTGTCTTAAGTTATTTCTGTAACGTGTAAAAAAGATTATAAATACAAGATCAAGATAACCCTCTATACAAAGCACCAATAGGTTAGAACAGAGTTTGACCATGTTTTTTTTTTCCTTCTTTTTTCTTAAATAAAAAAAGGGACAAAATTCGCAAGTTTATCTCCTGAGGAAACGCTAACAGGATTATAGAAAGCGGGACAAAAAGTCAAAAGGATCCAATACATAGGTTTTTGGAACTTTAACAAGAAAAACTGTAATAGCCACTTACTTGTGGAATCTTAAAAGGACTCGCACAAGTAGGGAAAATGATGCACAAAAGTCCGTAGTATTTCTTTGCCATGATTTCATTGTCAAGCAGCAGGAACCTTTCTCCCATCTTCAATGAAGAAAATTGCGGTTTCAGAGACCTGTTACAACAATGGATTAAAAGGCGTGTATATAACATTCAAACAAGCTCACTAGATGTCCATGGGGCGGGACGGGGTGGGAGAATGGCTTCCCCGTCTCCATCCCAGCCACCAAAATTAATCTCATTTCCCTCAAAATCCATGTTCTTTTATCAGGGATCGGATTCCCCGCAGCGACTTTTTTGATTTTTTTTTTCCTTTTCCATTTTATATAATATATCTTTAGACAATAATTTTAAATAATTAAATTTTCATAAAAAATATCTATAAGTTTCAACTAATGTTAATTATTAAAGAAAAATATTCATATGCATAGATAATTCCACCAACAAATATATATTTATTTGAAAGTTAAAGGAATAAAATAAAGAAAAAATATTTATTAATAAAAAAAAAAAATGGCAGGGATCGGTGTAACAGGTATGGAGAATACAATCCCCGTCCCCCTTTAGCCAACAGGGAACTTTCCCCGACCCCGCAGGGAAATGGACTTCCCTAATCTCTGATGAAATTCCACCCAAAGAATTTCCAAAAATAACTTATGTCCTCACAAATTCACATCTATGATTATAAATAAATGATAAGAAAGAAAACTTGAAAGAGGAACAACAGACGGCAAGGAGACACTATGCAATCAAACATTAGGAAACATAAAGCAACGGTGACAAAAAAAAAAAAAAAAAAGATTCGCATCTGACATCAAACATGTGAAAGCAAAATATAAAGGGTCCAATTCAAAAAAGCAAATATAAAGGGCATCCTTTTTACTTTTTCTTTTTGGAAAAAAGCATCATATTTTACATTGGAACAAAAAATAAATAAATAGTTGTTTTTAATTTCACTGTTATTAATTGCTTGGTGAATGATTGCAAAATGCCTAGAGTACTAGGTTAAGTTCAAGTTGAAGGTGTTCAAAAAGAAGACATCGACAGAGGAGCTATATGCATCACTAATGAAATGGCTAGTCTATGACCTAGTTGATACAGTTTAATTTCTCCAGAACCAATGAACCATTATTTGTTTTTTAATTCTATTAAAGTTTTTTGCTAAATTGTCCAAACCACGTTAGTGACACAACCCATCATAGCAATGCCAGACCCCAAAGAGATGAAAAAGACCAATAAAAGCAAGTGATAGTTGTGACCAAGTTGAAGACTACTTTATGATTAAAAAAACAAAAATCAAAATCCTATCTACTTACCGGAAGTGTGTACAATCAAATTATCCTCCAACTCCCCCTGAGTTGGGGCTTGGCACTATAAGGTCTACTTAGCATTATCCCCCATTAAAATTAGAGGCAACTCAAATCCAACAATCTCTTGGAACAAAAAGTATGGGCCTTCCAGGCCATCAATATGGTGAACTTAATGCTATTAGTACAGATGAGCGCAAAATGAGAGGCCCATCAAGAAAAATAGCTTTAGTAACTAGCAAGATAGGCATGTGATCATGGAAATGTGATACGCAAGGCTAAAGGTCTAATAATAATCATAGTTTTTTTTTTATAGGAAACGAAACTATTTCATTAGTGCTTTTAAAGCTCAAGGCGCAAAATCGCACTGTTAAGGCTTAGGCGCAAAAAAAATAAAGAGTTAATTTTTTTTGTCAACTGCACTAAATATATAAAAAAGAACCTTTATAAAGAAGAGATATCATAATTAGAATGAAAATATTAACAAAATACTCTAAGAATTAGCAAATATATTTTTGGTTAATAAAGAACAAAAAATAACCTTGAACGCAAAGTTTTTTGCATTTAGGATTACTAAAACTTTTTTTTTACAATTTCTTTTTGGAAACCGGGAAATCGGAGATTCACTACACTACTCCCGGGATAACCACGCTCGTCTCTAGGCCAGGCACCAAGAGATATTGAAGGAATGGAGACACGAGAGGTGTCTACAAATTATTGTCACGGATGAATCTCGAATCTGGAACTTTGAGGAGAACACACCTTCAAAAGCCCAAGCCTTAAACCACCTTGTCATCCCTTCGAGACAATTTTGTTACATTTAATCACAAAATGTTGCATGCCTCTCTACCTCAAGCACTAAGGTGCTAGACTTGTGCCTTGCCTCTATGCGCAAGCGGCTGGATAAGCCTTTTAAAACACTGATTTCATTAATGTATGAACTAGATATAAAAGATAATCAAATAGAGATAGTTACACAAAAAACACCTTCATTGTGACAAGAGGGTTGATAAACTATAACTACTGAGGGGACTCCAAGATAAAGCAAGATAAGTTGTAGATTCAATAAATGTTTGGGTGTTCTGTTGCTTATTTGAGAAGATGCAAACATTTCTTTCCAACCATAGATTCCAGACGAAACCACGTACGAATTTGTACGGCAATGTATTATTTTCCTTCTTGAAAGGATGGCCTAGAAAGGTTTGAAAACGAGAAAAGACGTCACCAGGCCTAACAAAGATCCACCTAAAAGTTTGTATGACCAATAGGATGAAGCAAATAACCAATTGTTGATAAGCTGAATTTGTGATTCTTGGCTTCAGAAACGCATATGGCAGCAGATGAGAGATAAGACATCCAAGGGGATTTGGGCGGGAGGATGTCAAAAGTGTCAATACATGCATGACTGCAAAGAACTTAACTTTCTTAGGGGTGAGTCCCCTCCAAATCTGGCTGTAAAATTCTGAACTGGAAATATTTGCAGAGGATCCAAGCTTTCTAACTAGAGAGCTTGTTGAGCAAGCACCTCCCTTTTAAAGAGTCCAAACTCATCTATCCTTGCTCTTTAGTGACAAAACAAAGGGTGATACAAGGTCAGATGAAGATGATGATGCCATTTGTCTACCTTGATATCATTCAAATTTCTTCTAAAAAGAATTCCAAGATCTGGTTGGGATTCCACAAATCAGCAATGAGAGCCTCCTTTTTTTAGAGAGAGATAGTACAAAGAGTGAAAAGTTGTTTGGAGATTTGTTGTACCCAATGTTTTAAAAAGCTCAAGGCGCACTAAGGCGCAAAGACCCTTTGGAGCCTGGGGCGCAAGGCGCACCGTAAGGC
>JBBMEF010009731.1:4096-22605 GCA_037832685.1 Sicyos baderoa | reverse complement strand
AAAAATGATAGTTGAGGGACTAAAATTGAACTTTTGAAAGTTCAGGGACCAAAATGGAACTTTCATGATAGTTGAGGAACCAAAATGGAAGTTTAACCTTTAAAATTTTACATGACAAGTTATACGACCAATGAGAGTTTTTCTAATTATGTGTTCATACATAAATTTTAATTATTTATATATAGACTAGTGTGTGTGTCTCCCTACATGGCTAAATTTTATCATGTGTGTAATATCATTATTGACTATTTGCTTTTCCATTCATCTTAGAGTATCACATGGCTTGGACCAACCATGTTGCTTTGTCGAAGATTCCACAATAAAAAAAATAATATGATATTTAATAGTATTTATGAGCTACTCATCACATAATTAATTCATTTTAAAATGTAAGCTCCTCATATTGTCTAATACGATATCGGAATCCATAAGGCACAAATGAGTATACCATTAGACCAAAATAAAATTGAGTTTCATTTTAAGATATAAGCTCCTCATATTGTAAGCTCCTCATATTGTTTAATGGGGGTGCATATATAAGCCCGAAATGAAACCCTAGCCGATCATGACTTTCATTAGTTTTCTTTGTGTAAACTTTGTACTCTGTAATCCGTCGCTCCTCTCGGAATAAACTCTTCTCTCTCTCCGCCCGTGGATTAGCTAACACAACGTTAGTGAACCACGTAAATCACTGTGTTGATTCTGCTCTTCTCTTCTTTTACGTTTTTCGTATTTCTCTGTTTTACGTCTCTGAATCAATTGGTGATTGACGTTGTCATAACAAATAATATAAGCATTTACAAGATAGATAGATCACTTCTCTCATACTTATTAGTTGTGTGACGAAACTTCATGGTATATCTAATATGCCTACAACATATAATATATTTGATTGTATTATTATACTTGATGTTATTATTGCTTTTAAATAAGATGAGAAATAATGACTTTGATGATCGAACTTGTGACTATAAAGTTAAATTAGATTACAATCAATCAATGAAGTCAGCATTATCAATCCTTTTTTATGTCGTTCCACCATTTAGAATCTTTGACAATATAGTTAACTTTTTTATTTCTCTTTTTCATATATCTTGATGAATTTCATGAGCCACATTGTTGTAAGTCTCCTCAAATAATTTCGTGGTTTCGGGTCGGGTCAAAATAGTGATGTCAAAGATTGGAATCCTACGTGGATGATGATGTTGCAATGTTGGGGGAACTAGAGTGGGACCAAGTTGTGTGGTTTTGTTCAAAGAAACATGGGATTGGAAGACCCCATGATTTGGGTTGTTCTCTTATCCATACAAGGACAATGTTTTTGTCTATGTCTTCTTAATGCCTTACAACTTGGACCCACTTGTCTCTCAAGTTTATATGTCTTCTATAATATGAGTCATTAAAAAGTTTAAATTTCATCTAAGAGTGTTTGAATGGTTGATATTGAGGTGGAAGGAAGAAGTCATTCATAGAAAAAGTGAGGGGTGGAAGCACAATGTGTCATTATCTATGTTATATATATATATATATATATATATTTATATATATATAGTGACTCTATTAATGTAAGTCTAAGATTCATTGGACTACATTATTACACATCAATATTAAAGTAGTTGAAGAAGCTACCAAGACCTTAGAAATTGATAAAGAAAAATCTAGGGGCCAACTCCAAGGGAGGAATTTTACAATTGTTGGGAAAGTGAAAGTTATGTAGTGTAATTAGCCTTGAGATTTCAGATTTGTGATGGGTGAGAAATTGAAAATAAATGGGAAAGAATAATAAATTGAAAAAATGATTTCAAAAGATTGAGAGTTTTAGAAATATGTTATGAAAATCGAGAGCTTTAGAATGAAACAAAGGATCTAAAATTTTCTTCTTTTTTAGTGTGGAAGAGGAAGAAGAAAAAGAAAGAGAGAACATGATTTTTTTTTTCTTAGATCTAATTTTAACTTTACTAAAATTGCAAATAAATTAAAATATTTGAAAATATCGATGAAACTATAAGAACCAAACTAATATTTTAAGTTTTTAACCAACTAATATTTGAAAATGTTTTAAAACAACTTTGGCGCTTTGCAAATTTCCATAATTGCAATGAAAACATTGATTGATTGTTTCCTAAGAAAGTGAGGGACAATTGCCTCGTTGTTTCCATTAGGTTGTTAATTGGTTCAAATTACCTTTGATTAGGTCTTGTTTGGCTGACAACATTAATCCAAGTGAATGGAACTGTGAATTGAACTATATGAAAGATAATCATTTCATATTTTAATATAAGTGGTGCTTGTTTCATAATCATTTCACTACAATTTTCTACACTAAGAAACCATTTGAGTTTCTAGACAGCCTCTCAAAACAAAAACAAATTTTCAAAAACCTAAATAATTAGACTATAAACATTTGAAATTATATCTAATTAATCATTGTTTTTTTTTTTTTGAAATAAGGATAACCACACCTGTCCCTAGTCAGACACCAAAGACATCGAAAGAATAATGTTACAGGTGAGTCTCGAACTTCAGATCTTGAATAGAGCATACCTTTAAAGCCCAAGTCTTCAATCAATGTTCCACCCTTGGAGAACAATTAATCATTCGTTATCCTAAATAAAGATGCAGCAATGGGAGTTTAAGTATAATAGAAAAAAACTCTTTCCAGTACATTTTTATTATTGTACTATACAACTTAAGGAAAATAGTAATCTATACAGTACAGAAAAATTTCTCGACCGAACACTACATAGAATACACACCATATGCATTCTGCAAACAAATAGACGAGAAGCACCAAAGATTGGAAAAGATGTAATTAATCTAAAATAGAAATCCATCCGAATAAAGGAAGAACAAATAGGAAGTTCAGAGATGCTGATTATTGTTGCTTGTAGTAACCGCCTTGGTGATGTGGTGGATACTGGTTCGGGACGGTGTAAGGAGGCCGAGGCATAGGTCCAGGCTGTGGACCATGAGCAGCATTGTAGTATGTCCCTTGCCACCCCGGATATGCAGGCTGGCCATACTCATGGTTCGTTGGAGGTTGTTGAGATGCCTGAGAGTGTGGCGGGTAGGGATTAGTCCCCGGTGCAGGTGCTGGAGGAGAGTGGTAAGGGGGTGGCTGCTGCGAGGAGCTGTACATTGGATGGGGTTGTGGATGAGATTGAGGATGGGGTTGAGCATACCCACCAACGGGTGGCTGCTCGTGAGGTGGTTGGTAGTAAGATTGCAGCGGTGGGCGAACATCGGTTTGTGGCGAGTGCTGGGACCGTTGAGGGTGGGATCCTACCGAAGAATAGTTACTATTGTAGCCACTAGTTGAGTTTTTAGTGTCCTGAAAATTGAGGCCAGCCATTTTTCTTTGGACATCTTCCATCATTTCACGGCATTGGATGTTTCTGGTCATCACGAAATCACTGCATTGTTGCTTCACAATTGTGATCGCATCCTGTCAAGTAAGAGTTGAATCTTACATCAAACCAGTTCAAAGATGCGACATATTAAAGAGAGAAAAAATGTTATAGATTTTTCGTTTGATAACCATTTAGTTTTTTTAAAATCAAGCGTCTTCTCCAAAATTCTCTACCATAAGCTTTATCCTTTTAAGGAAGAAAACATCTGAATTCTTACCAAAATTTTAAAAATAAAAATAAGTTCTAATAAACTTTTGGTTTATTAATAAGAAAATTCATGGGTGGAAATAGTATTTATAGGCTTAAATTTTAAAAACCAAATGGTTAACATACAAGACCTACACTTTATTCTATATCTAATAGATTTGTTCATTTCAAAATTGTTGTATGTACTACGAATAAGACACAAAGTTGAAAGTTATAGGAACTTAATTGCCCAAAATTGAAAATTTATGGACCTTCTAGATATATATATATATTTTTTTGAAACAAGGGTAACCACCGTCTCAGAAATCGGGAGGCATCGAAGGAATGGAGACACGAGAGGTGCCTACAAATTAATGTCACAGGTGAGTCTCGAACCTGAGACCTTGAGGGGAGCACACCTTCAAAGCCCAAGTCTTCAACCAACTGCCTCCTTGGGGACCTTCTAGATACTTTTTAAAGTTCACGAATCTAGACACAAAAATGAAAGCTAAAAAGGGGCTAAAACCGGGGGGGGATCCTCAACCACCACCAACCAACCAACCAACCAACCAACCAACATCAGTCTACTATTTTCGTACCTGCAAAGTCACATAAAACTTTAATCCTTCGTTGATGTTGTCCTTGATTTCTATGTACTTGGCTATTGCAGCTTGAATCTGTTTGTAGCATCTTTCACGGGATGCTACACAAATAGAAAGGAAGGGAATCAAGCCAGAGAAAAATGAAACACAAAATAACTATATAACCAGAACATTGCCACATTCTAAATTAGCCTATAAATACAACTAAAATCAAATCGCCGACCTTTCAATGAAAAATATCTACCGAGTAATTTCCCAGAGTACGAAAAGGAAAGAAAAAAAGAACGAGGTTTTACCAGCCATCCAATAATAAAAGAACAAGAAGCTAGAAAGAGAATAATTCTTTACATACATAAATTACATCCATATGGTGAATTTAAGTTTCAAAAAGTACAATCTCTAATTTGTATGAGAGGAAAGATCATTTAGTTGATGAATCCAACTAAACAAAACATACCTTTGTAGTCTTCTAGATTAAAGATGGCAGAAAACTCGTTGTTTTGGCCCTGAAAAACAATGACAAAATCATTCACTAATTCCAATCAAGTATATACGACGAAAATCGAAAAATAACCGATCAGTGTACTTGTCTTTTCTAGAAACTTCCTAATTTTCGAATATAATCATTGTAATTTTCTGGTAGCTTCATAATTATTCATGTAATGAGAAAGCAAAATTGTATGAAAATATTGAAGCAGAAAGATTTTGGAAAGATTAATGTAGTACCCTTAACTTTGTATACACAATAATTTCGACTTTTGTATAGACAAGCATTAGTGAATAATATTTCAAACTTGATATTGATATAATTCAAAAAATGAAAACAATAGAAAGCATTATTAAAATGAAGGGAGCAGAGGGGAGCAAAGGTTACAAATAAAAACCCTTGATGTATCACGGGTCGGGGTCTTGAGGAGGGCGCGGGTACCTCGGGTATAGGGGAGCAAAGGTTCGACTTCTCGGCTATAAAAAATAATTGAAAATGATTGTGCTAAGTCAGAAGGTTGGGAAAGAAACCTGAATTTGCAATAACAATTGCTCTTGGGCATCAATATTTTGAGAAATGTCCTCGCAGATATTGTCATATTTGGATATCTCCTTCCTGAAAAGATCCTCGTATGACCCTGTTGATGTCATCAACTTTGGAAGTATATCATCCTGAAGCATCATAAAAGAGACGAGGTCACCATTGGTTCGACAAATACATCAACTCAAAGCTATTGACAACTTAGAATAGCTACCAGATATTCCCACAAGTTATTACAATCATATCAATACTGAGATTTGAGAAGAAAGAACCAAAAGAAAATATAAGTTTTATTTTTTATTTTTTTTATTATGTTTTATTTTATTATGAGAAACCAGATTTCATCAAAAAGATACGAGTGCAGTACCACTGTACCCGCATTCAAACTACCCTCCCATAACTTATTACAATCATAACTATACTGAAATTTGAGAGTAAACCAAAATAATATATAAATTTCCTGTGTAGAGCGCCGCAGCAATGTTCATTTTTGGATTCCTAACCAACAGAGAGTTTTTCTTGTAGGTCACTTTTTAATTGTTCGTGTCTTCTTTCTTTTTGTCACAAGTTTCCATCTTTGAAAGTGAATCTCAAAGCAGGTTAAGTTCTTTGTCTGGCAGGTTTTTCATGGTATGGTCAATACTTTAGACTGTGTGATGAGGAAGGTTCCTTCTTTCATGGGCCTGATATGTTGTATTTTATGCAAGAGGGCAGACGGGATTAAGATCATCTATTCTAATCATTGCCGTGACCGTAAGATAGCTTCTGAAATTTGGAATTTGTTTTTCAACGCTTTTTGTTAGGTAATGGCTCGTCCAAGGAGCTGTAGAGGTATGATCAGAGAATACTTTTAATGAAAAATGGATTTTTTGTGAAAGCAGCCCCTAATCAACTAAAAAGAAGCTTCCCGTTGGGATTCTTAATTTTTTTCTATTTTATAGTAGCAGTTTACTAGTAAGAGTTCCTAGTGTCAACCTACAAATGTTTGCTCTATGTAAGGACTTCGACACCAAAGATTTTGAAGTTGAAATCTTTTTCAATTTGAGTTCTCTGTAAGCCATTGAACCCCGTTCCGGGTACACCCATTTTAGTAGCTGTCTTTCGACTAGCCAAAGAGGTATGAGTCAACTAATCCACCAAGATTAGGAGCTTTCTTTCGCTACTTAGGTCCATGTTAATCTGAATTAGTGCAGCCTCAATTAGTTTCCCCTTTTTCCACAGCTTCTTGACTTCTTTATTCTATATTTCACAAGTTATCGAATGATTACTTTGTTTGCATCTGAAAGAGTTATTTTGTGGTTTCTTTGATGTGAGAGAAACAATAGAATTTTAGAGGGTTAGAGAGAACTTAAGAATGTTTAGGCTCTCATTGAATTCAATGTTTCTTATAGGGCTTCAGTTACTAAGATTTTTTGAAATTGTCCTATAGGTGTAACTTCTCTAGACTGGATACCGTTTTTATAGGGGGGTCCCCAACGAAAGTTTGGTATCTTCATCTAAAATAACTTTTGAAACTTCATGCATATAAAGTAACTATTTCTAAAGTTTGAACATTAAAATAGGACAAAGCTGAAAGTTTTTTAGAGTTCTACCAAAATGAGATCCAAGCCTGTGCTTTTTATCTTGTTAGTTGAACTTTCTAAATCCTTTTAATTTGATTCATCTAAATAAAGTTCATTTGCAATATTAGGAAGATTTCTACCTCAATCCTAGATAACGACAACCTTTTTCTCATTACCTAAACCCTAAAAATTAACTAGGACACTAACAATTAGAAATGTATGCTATATGCACTACATATAGAAGCGTCGACATCAGCTCCAGAGAAAGTTCCAAAATTGGGCTTATCCCCTTTGGTTCGTTAATTTTGTCACGGAGAGGGCAAATCAATGGATCATATTTTGCTTGCTTCAATGTTCCTTTGCTTCTAGAGCTTGGTACTTTATTATGAATGAATTTAACTCATCTCTTTGCCTCTCAAAAACATAGATGGCCATCTAGTGGAGGCTCTAGCAGGTTGGTATTTGAAGGTAAGGCCAAAATATTAACAGATTGTGCAGTCAGAGCTCTTTTTTGGCCATCATGGGTAACAGAAGAAGAGATATCAAAGATTTTTTACTCTTTTTTTATGAGTGTGAAGTGATCCTCTTGATGGTACTCAAACCACAATAGTTTCATTTGTAATTACAACTTGATGATTATCAGTGACAAAGACTCTTCTTTTGTAGTTCTCCATAACCCCTCCTTCGAGGCTGTTTCGATAGGTTCATTTATTTTATTTTTTAAGGCTTTTGAGGATTTAAGGTAATTATAGTGCCTCCTGAGAAATTTATCATTTTCTGCTTCATTTGATTGGGGTTAATTGGAGAGTAATTTTCATATCCCGCTAACCCAAGCCTAGGTTTGGTTCCTAGTACATCGGTAAGAACCCCAATTTCATAGAAGTTCATAAAAAATCTCGAGAGGGAAAATAGGGGAAATCCTAGGGTGGTGCTTATTTTGTGAGAGAGAGAGAGAGAGAGAGAGAAACTGTGATTATAAATAAAGTAGTCGGGTGAGGATTAGTTAGGCTTGTTTTTGAGTAAAGTCTAAGGAGTTGAAGGAGAGGTCTCGATGCCCTCAAACTCACTGGTGGTTGGCTCGTTGTTATCATTTTCCAGTTCATATTGGAATTTCTATTTCTTATTATGTTAATGAAGTTCACTGCTGAATATTGAAGATCAATCAGTCTCAGCATTATTGTGATCTATATTGTGTTTGGACTTAGGATATCTTTGTGAGTATTTGTTACAGACGATTGGTATCGATACCCTTACAAATCCTCCCCCTTTCTAGATTTTGTCACTATATAGATATTCTCACAAGTCATACATACACACTCATGTACGACATCTTGCCGCTTGGTTTTGTTATTCCATTCCGCTTCATTAGTTAAATAGCAACTTTCATCCAATCTTTTCCTTCACATACCTTCATTTTAGCAAAAACAATTATTGTATACCAAAAAGTAAAAAGTGAAATCATGAGCCTAATTAGCTATTGAGATCAGAGCAACAGATGAAATCGATCACCTTAAGTGCAAGACAATTAGAGTGAAAAGTCAATATGTCAAGAAATAAAGTGAAGACATTATACCTTCCTCTTCATCTCTTTAAGCATGTCTTCAAGACCAGCTCGTTGAGCACCAAGATTTTCCAAATGCCTCTGTATGATAGAGAATGCAAAAATTACTATACACATTAAACATAATTAATTATTTATGTGTCAACCTAAGAAATGCGTCTTTCTTCCATAACTGGTGGGTGTTTGGAACTACATACACAATCTCAACTAATCTCAAAGGATAACCACCTTCCCCTATGGCTACAGCCTACAATATTTGACATTGAAAAACTCTAGGAGCCCCACGGATTCAACCTACAACTTCAAAGACCGATTTATAACTTGTTCTTTTGACCATTGGGTCAGAGAAAAATCATTCACATATACATGTACAAAACAAAAACAAGCATTTGACAAACTGAAAAATTATTCGAAGACTTCTGTTTTACGTCAAGCAATTACTAGCAACATAACTTCTGTCAGAGCTAAAACTGAGAGCTACTAACCTTACGAAATCTAGTGGTCAAGAAACTCATCGTACAATAATTATTTACACATAAGCACTAAGATAAAATAATTTAAAACCAGGTGAAGGAAAACAGAAAGTATGAAAAAGAATAATGAGAATTAAGGTACCAAGCTCTGCTTTAGGGCCCCAACAATGGCATCTTCATTGGCATCCAAAGACATAATCGGCCTAGCAAGAGTTGGGAGAGCAGACTCAACCTGAGGTAAAATGCAATAACACTGATCAACTAAAAAACTTGCACTTGGTCAACAATTATTACAGAAAATGGCAAGAAGAAAGTAGACCGTCGATGACAATTTTTTTAAGAAAGATCAAGGAGTTTATTTCTTATGTCATAAAGTACATAGTAAATTCACCAAATAGTATAATATATTAAAAGAATGATATGAGCTATATAATCCATGAGGTGATCATTTCTCTATTGAAAAAGGTACTTTGGTGGTAGAATGTAAGCCAGGCACTTGCAAAGAACTGAGAAATAGGAGATAAGCACAAGAAATGAACAGGAAAATAAGAATGTGAACAGAACATACTGGACGGTGATCGAGAATTGACATGAGAGCTGAATGATCTTTCACTGAACGTTCAATCCTGGTATCACTTTCTGCAGCTTGCTTCAAGTTACCTGCAAATCTATTCAATCTATCTTGTATGTTCTTTGTCAGTGTACTGGACTGAGGCCTAGTCCACCGAGTCCCAAATTGACTTCGAAATTGGGAATCCTCCCTTGCTTCTTTCTCCAAGAGCTCCTCAATCTGCACTAACATTTCGCCGTTTACTCTTCTTAGATCCTTAAGTTGTTGTATCTCACCCTCCAAACCTACAGGGCCCCCACTAATTTGCACTGCCTCAACATCTTCTTTAAGATCTGTTGGCAGTGAAGAATTTCCTTCCAAGGCAAGAATAGATTCGGGAAGGTCCATTTCCTTGAGCCTAACTCGGGTGAGTTCACTTGCTTGTTGTAATTTCTCAGCTTGCGTTCGTATAATGTCATCAACCATTTCAGTGTACCTGGAAAGAGCCTTAGCACTGTTATCTGGAATAAGGCAAGCAAACATCTTTAACTTGCTTGCATCCAACAATTCATTCATTGCCATTGACTTCACCATGGAGAAAGCTGGGAGAGGAGGTAGAGTACTAGGATTAGGAACCCTCATGAGGTAGACTCTGTCATTTTCTTTCATAGCTCTCTCTAAATTACGGTTAAGATTGGCCTCTAACTTGTTAATACCATCAATAAGCTGTGCTGCTGCACCTTTCGACGACTTCTTAGCCTCAGTTAAAGCACTAACCCCACTCTTCAGCCGAGCAATTTCCTCAGCAATATTTTCTTTCTCGTGCAACTCTAAACTGTACCTGTAGCAAGCTTCAGCAAAAAACAGAGCCGCTTTCAGCTGCACATGAGCTATCCAGGCCTTGTCAAAATGCTGGCTAAGAGGTGCGGCATTGAGGGCTGCCAAAGCTTCCTCATAGTACAAACCAACCTGCCAATGCATCAATCACAAACTATTTAAACAGATTTCTTAATAGCAACCTCTAAAGGTACAATCTACAACCGGGCGACAAATGCATTGAGATCAGAAGTTATCAAATAACAAGAACAGATACGCTAAATCCTTCTACTTGTTCAATCAATTACAGATCCTATCCCAAGATATAATTTGCTAAGCTACATTTTCAAGTGACAATTAGAGAACTAATTCAGTTCACAACTTCAACTGGGTTGACAATCTATATTGTTCTCAACATTAATAAATATGAATTGATCATCAGCAAACAACATTCTGCAAAATCAAAGACTGAAACAGTCACCTGTCTGGAGATCTTCGCGCAAACACCAGGCGTACTACCTTTCGCAATGGTATTCTCGAACACACACTCCTGAGCCTGCGCCAACATCAGCCTCTCCAACATACCAACGCACTCAACCGAAACATCCACAGTCGTGGAGCTGCCAATCGAAGCTTTCGTAGACGCATTATCTCGCAAGAACGCAAACGAGCCGGCCGCCGCAATAAAAGCGTGCGAAGCCTGGCGCCGCCCCTCGACAGTAGCGCGATCGAACGAGAGACCAATCTGGCTATAAACGGCGCCCAAATTGAACAGAACCGCAGCCTTCTCCAAGTGGATATTCTGCTGAGAAGCCTTGAGCTTCTGCTTGAAGGCATCGAACCAAACGAAGGTGATGGTGTTGACGTGATCCTTGTCGGGGGAGATGGGGAAGCGAGTCTCGACGAGGCATAGGGCTTTGAAGTAGCTCTGGAGGAGATCGCGGCGGGCGGTGGGGGAAGGATCGGACTGGCGCTCCAGATCGGAGCGGTAGTCCTTTAGGGTTTGGAGATCGTCTTCGAGATTCTGCGCGTCGCGTTCGGAGTAATTGAAGGCGATGAAGTTGCGGAGAGGACGGTAGAGATCGATCTGCGTGGTTTTCTTCTCGAAGATGGCGAGCATGATGTTGGAACTGCTGCCGGCCGACGAAGATGTGGCCGTGCCGGCCATTTTTTCCGATGAGGTAAATTCTGAGCTTTGGAAAGAGGGACTCTCTTGATTGACCGAAAAATCTTTTTATTTTCTTCAAGCCAGCGTTTTATTGTTTTTCTTTTTTTATTTTCTTCTTGGCGAAGGAAATTAGAAGTTTTTTTTTTTTTTTCCAAGTTAGATGTTGTTTTTATTCGTGATTATTTTATAATTTTAATCAAACTTTTTTTTTGGTTAAAATATCATTTTGGTCCCTAGACTTTCATCTTTGTTCCATTTTGGTCCCTAGACTTTCAAAAGTTTAAATTTAGTCCATCAACTATCCAAAAAGCTTGTAAAGAGTCATTTACGTTAAAAACTTTTAACGGACGTTTCAAAATGTTGAGCTGGCATTTCTTTTTTTTTTCTTTTTTTTTTTAAGCACTAAGCTTTGTTCCGTAACTATGTCGTCACCGGAATAGAGATTCTAGGTATGAGCTTGAACATAATCAAAGTCAAGGCGAGAACCCCATTTTGATCCTCGTTCTCATCAGCTTCATCGCTATCCTTTTCAACCCTCTCCGCCAGCCCAAAGTCATCTTCGTAAATTCATTTCTTTCACATGCTCTGTTTCTACCACTTTTGTTGTTTTGTTAAATTAATGAAGGATTTCTCCACTTCAACGGGGGATTCTTCTTGATCTATCGGCGTTTGGTCGAGACAAACCTTATTGCTACTTAATTTGCACACTTTGATTCTGAATCGGTAGTATTTTATGGGTTGTTATTATTTTTGCCGCAAGCTGAAATTTTTTGTAGCAGCCATGAAAATGCTCTCAATTAACTAAGATTCTATGGCATTCAAAGAAACTTAACTCAAAATCTTCTTTCTGTTTTATACATTTGGTTCCAGAATTCATAATTTCCTCCAACATTGCCGACTTCCTCTTTGGCTTCAGCCATTGTGCAAAAGAATAAAATTAAATCGTCGAATTTCAAATCAAGTCTAAGAAATAGATTTCTTCTCAATTTCAAAACATACCAGACCAGATCAACTAAATTCAATTATGGTGAAAATCAAATCATTAACCACTTGTAAGAGAGGTTATGTTCACACTCTCTGGCATCCTCGGTTTTGGTACTTGAAATTTCGTTTTGTATTTATCTCTTTTTATGAATTCCGATGAAGCTCCGGTAGAAGTGGGAGAAATGGAGGATTTTTTCAAAAAAAAAAAAAAGAAGATAAATGGTTAAGGTTGTATTTTAAACATATTTTTTTAAATTTGATGAGCTCTTTCAAAAGTGTGAAAATGGAGGTGCTTTAAAAAAAAAAACAAAAAATTGCCAGCTCAACATTTTGAAACGTCTGTGAAAAGGTTTTAACGACAAGACTCTTTTTAAGCTTTTGAGATAGTTGAGGGACTAAATTTGAACTTTTGAAAGTCTAGAGACCAAAATGAAATAAAAATGAAAGTCTAGGGACCAAAATAATATTTTAACCTTATAATTTTTATCAAACTTTTTTTCTCTTTTGAGTTCTTTTTATTTCTCTATTACATCCATGGTAATTAATAATTTTAGGGGCTTTTGGAGAAATTGAAAAAAAAAATCTTTTTTTAAATACATAAATATCCATTCATAAAAATATTGGGAGGAATGGCATTTATTAGAAGCAATGAGTTATACCGATTAAAGTTCCTCGATGATATTGATTAAAACTAATCAACCATAATGATTGAACTAAACAATTATTTAACTAAACCAATAAATTAGTGTACAATTATCTCATATATATCATATTTGTAATCAATATCATCCATTCAAACCAATCAATAACATTGATGTGAGATTGATTGAAGTCTATTTTAATCGTTGTCGGACATTTCTTTTTCTTACTTTGCAAGACAACCTCTCATTTTCTTCAACGAGTTCGATGTTAAAACTGTTTTGAGGATTTTGAGTTAAAAAATATATCATCCTCTTTCTCACATTTAAGAAATTTTTAGCCGTTTCCAATGACCTTAGGGGTTTCTAAGTTTCACCCACAAAAAGTCTCGAAGAAGTTTCCAAATAGTAAAATTCCAAGAAAACGACCCCATTGCCCAATTTGAAAAAAGAAAAAAATAATTAAGAATCAGTTATTTGTATATGAGTTGGTTAAAACTACTCCTAATTATTTTCATAAACTTAGGCTTTATTTAACTTGGTTGGAGAAGACAAACAAAATTTAATCAAATAGTCACACAAGCATCTTTTCATTGAGCTTTTTTTAGTAGAATGTTCTCATTGAGTTTATACCATGAAAGATGGATCATTTTTTACATTAAATTGGTTAGGATGAAAAAATTAACATTTTCAATACCTTCAATGTTGATTTTCATATTTGTTTACTTAAAGTTTTATTACTTCTTATATCCTATGATCATTATAAGCTTCTCTCTTTGATAGATTGTTGTTTTTCTTTAATTTTTCTTTTGTTTGATTGCAATTCGAATTGTGGATCGAGTCCAAGTTAATTATTTTTTTCCATTATTGTTTGATTGAATAATGAAAGTTTGTACTTGTCCAAAAAAAAAAAAACCATACTAACCACCTTAATCAATGGCTAGGGAAGATTTTTCTGAATTTAATGTTCTCCTTTTGGAATTAATATATCATTTAGTTATTGTGCTTATTAAAATGTTAAAATAAAAGTATGATTGGAGTGTTTATTGAACAAATAATTTTACCAATTTGAATGGTTAACGTCAGAGAGAATCATCACCTTCCTAAAAAAAAGTAATTTTCTTTACCTAAGGTCACCCACAATCATTCCTCATAATCATTAGAATTACTATATTTGTTAATCAATCTTCTTGTATTCTCATTTCCTCGTACCTCAAACATCCCCTAAATTATTTTACCCTATGACCCAAAAAAAAAACCTTCAAAATTTAATTCAAACTTCATTTATTCTTTTCTTTTTTTTTTATTTGTGTCTGGCTCGGTCAGCTTTCATCTCGATGTCACCGAACATACCGCCAAGAAAACTGTAGAAAATTAATTTCTAGGTAGGTGACTACCATGAATTGAACTATCACTTTATGCATTTTAAAGTTCTCTTTGACTAAATATGATAATTCAAAACTTCAATTATTCATAATCTCATTTGTAGATTATCACAGAGATCCATGCCCTTCAACAAATTTAATCCAAAGAACACTGTAAATCTTCGGTCCATTCAGCAACATTCCAAACAAACAAAGCTGTGGTGATATTAGAGTTCTCTTCACTCTTGTCCCTGTTGACACTAAAGGTGAATATGAGTTGAATTGGGTTATAAAGATTTTTAACCCAACGCAATTTTTTGGGTTGGTCATTTTTTCAACTCAATCCAACCTTATAATTTTGGATTGGGTTATTGGATTCATCAATACATTGCAAATATATATATTAATCAAATAAGTCATACTTCATACCTAAACAAAATACAATCTTTAATCATTAGCATATCAAGTTAAATTAATGATATAAATATTCAATTTGCAAAACATTCAATCAAAAGTCACTCACTTATTATTATCATAGTTCATATGGAAGATTTAAACTATATAGCATAAAACAAATAGATAATAAAAACAACAAAAATAGATGATATAATTCGAGTTCCTTAAAACAAAAAGATAATTAAACCCAACAAAAATAAATGACATAATTTAGTATATATTTTTATCACGACTTTAAAAAAAAAAAAAAAAAAAAAAAACATATTGAAAAATAAGAAGTCTAACAAAAAAATCTTTTTTAAACTAAATAATAAATTCGAGTTGGATTAATTTTATGTCACCCTTAACTCAATCCATGAAGAATTCATAACTTCGAAATAGGGATGTATATGGTCCGAGTTGAATTCTCGAGTTATGTTACTATCTTTTTTTTTTCTATCTAAGATGCAATCCATAGACTTACAAATATGTTTAAAAAAACGTATAATATTATATTTCAACCTATTACTTATCTCATCAATGCATATTCTTGTTTTAGAAGACTTACAAAGCATGCTAAAAATCTTTAATCTTATTAATTTATCTTATATACATACATAGTATATATAATATTCTTAGTTCGAGTTAGATTGAATGAGCCAAAAAGTTTGCCAACCCAACCTAACAAAAATTACAAAATCATAACCCAACCCAACTCAAAAAAATTATAACCCAACTCAACCCTTACGATTTGGGTTGGGTAGTCCGGATTGCCAATTTTTTTTGTACCCCTACTTTGAACCCAACCCAAAATTGTATTTAACCCATTCAACCCATCAAATTGGATTGAATTAGTTTGGATTACTTTGTTGTTTGAACACCCCCAGTTGCCACAACTGCAATGTGAAAAATGAGTAATAAACAAAACTTTTGAACAGCATCCAATGTTTAGGAATCATTGATTGGGAAAAGAAAATATGCAAAGTAGAGTCCATTTCCCCCTTATTCAAGGAACAACAAAAACAAGGGCAGGCCAGTGGCTTCATTTCTCTTCAACACACTAAAATGGCAAAAAAGGAAGATCTTGGTACAAGACATCTACGGGAAAAATAATATGAAAATGAAAATCTTGTTGTTTGATAGGCAACATTTGCCAACATCGCCTAGGTTGATTTATTGATCTTCACAATTATAAAAAGAGAGATAAAAATGAGAGGAGCTGTGGGTGGAACATGATGATGATGATTAGGCAGCGGATTCCTTCGCAATCTTCTCGGCCTTGGCAATGACCTCTTCGATGCCTCCAACCATGTAGAACGATTGCTCCGAAAGGTCGTCGTACTTCCCATCCAAAACTCCCTGTCAATCAAGAGAAAAGGCACCCGTTAATAATGAATTCGACATGCCGGTTGGGGAATAAAACTATTTCCAAACTAGCCCCTTTTCAGGGATTATCTAACATTATGTATGCATAAAGACACCAAATATGATTGAAGATAGTACAGCGAAGAAATAAGATGGTACCTGGAAACTGATAATACTCTCTTTCAGCTCCACATATTTGCCAGGTGCCCCAGTAAACACTTCTGCAACATGGAAAGGCTGGCTCAGGAATCGTTGGATTTTACGAGCACGTGCAACTGTCAGCTTATCATCTTCACTGAGCTCGTCCATTCCCAAAATGGCAATAATATCTTGCAAATTCTTGTAGTTCTGAAGAACCTTCTGAACTCCACGAGCAGTATTATAGTGTTCCTCTCCCAAAATATGAGGAGAGAGCATGCGAGATGTAGAATCTAGAGGATCCACAGCAGGATAGATACCAAGCTCTGAAATCTATACAAAGAACGATAATAGTAATACAATTAGAAAGTCAGAAACAAAACCATACAAATCTTATTTCTCATATACAATAAATCTTTAAGTCGTTATACCTGACGCGACAACACAGTTGTGGCATCCAAGTGAGCAAAAGTGGTTGCAGGAGCAGGGTCGGTCAAATCGTCAGCAGGCACATAAATAGCTTGTACAGAAGTAATAGATCCTTTCTTAGTGGTGGTGATACGTTCTTGAAGGCCTCCCAAGTCAGTAGCCAATGTTGGTTGGTAACCAACAGCAGATGGAATACGTCCAAGCAGTGCAGACACCTCTGAGTTAGCCTGCAAAAAAATAATAGGAACGTTCGATGATGATGTTTTATCATCCGAATAATCATTCTGATGCAAATTACTAGACATTTTCTAATAGTTAACTTGTTCTAGCAAATTTACCTGAGTAAAGCGGAAAATGTTGTCGATAAAGAGAAGCACATCCTGTCCTTCAGCATCACGGAAGTGTTCAGCCACAGTTAGTCCAGTAAGACCAACACGAGCACGAGCACCAGGGGGCTCGTTCATTTGACCATATACAAGAGCACATTTGCTGTCAGCCTAATTAAACAGAAGAAAATTTGTATCAACTATCAATACAGTTTCAACCAAAATAATGACTTGAAGTGTAGAAGGAAATTGAAATTCAGGAGTCAAATGATGCAACAAACAAAAGAGTTGTAGTGGAAGTGTCCCCAATTACCTGTTTGTCACCAAGCTTAATGACACCACTCTCAATCATTTCTCTGTACAAATCATTACCCTCTCGAGTGCGTTCTCCGACACCAGCAAACACGGAGAAACCACCTGTTAAAATAAAGAAAGTGATATTAGGTGCAACATCAAAAAGATAAGGACATCAAATCAAAGCCTTCACATTGTTATAACAAAAACAAACCATGAGCTTTTGCAACATTGTTGATGAGTTCCATGATAAGCACAGTCTTTCCCACGCCGGCACCACCAAAAAGCCCAATCTTTCCTCCTCTTTGATATGGTGCAAGAAGGTCAACAACCTGTGAAGCAAACAACATTAAAAAAACTCAACTCCACCAACAATCCAGTTCTGAATTCAAATGAAACAAGAAATGGAAATAAAACTGTACTCCATCCAAGGAAACTTGCCTTAATACCAGTTACAAGAATTTGCTGCTCAGTTGCTTGCTCAATAAAGGCCGGGGCTTCTCTGTGAATAGGCAAATAGTGGTCGGTCTCTGTTTAAGAAGTTATTGTCAAATACTACATCACATTATTATAAAAACATTGATAATAAGGTAGTAGTAAGTCCAAGGTTCTTACTCAGGTCGCCTCTCTCATCGATAGGCTCTCCAATCACATTTATAATACGTCCAAGGGTAGCCCTACCAACTGGAACCTACAAGTGGAAGAAAGTGTAACAAAAGTGTTAGATTTAAACGCACTAGTTGTCTTGATAACATCATGTTATCCACATAAAGATGACAACCCTCATAACTTCAAGTATACCCATTGACATACTATCTCCATCTGAAAAGTAAGTCTTGATAAATTTATTTTCCACCATCATTCATGCGAAAATACACAGATTGATAAATTAAAATGGGTGAAAGTTTCTAGCAGGACACACAATTTTTTTGTCTCTAGTGTCCAAGCCAACTCACATAGCTATTCTTCCGGGTAACTGTTTGATTCTAAAATATTTGATCGTCAAGAAAACCGGTAAAAAACTAATCCATAAGTCGGAACACTCGCACAAATATCACAATAAACATCGATCTACAATTACCAATACCAAGTGATAGAATTATCAGTATTTTTTAGTTTCATGCAGGAAAAACCGAGACGATTATTTGAAAATTTATTTGATGTTGTTCATCCGAAAGCTA
>JBBMEF010009704.1:0-22624 GCA_037832685.1 Sicyos baderoa | reverse complement strand
TTTTTTGCTCTATCTTCCACAATGGAATAGACCATCTATTTATAGCCTATTACAACTTGTTCACCAAGTTTCTATTGCCATAACTTTGTAACCATTTTGACATTCAATTACAAATAAAACTCATATTTTAAATACCCACTAACTCCTTGGTAAAAAACAAAACCATTTTGCCATAACTCCTAATTCAAAACAAAACCTCCAACAATTAAAACTCATTTAAAACCATAGCATTAAGTTTATTCTAACATATATATATATATATATACATATATTGTGTGTTTTTTGTCGTTCATCTTCCTCTTATAAATGATGAAAAAGAATTCAATTTGGCGAAACCCACTATTTTGCTGCTTCAAAACCAAGCCAATTTTCGAAACAGCATCACAAGTTTTGCAAATCGGACAAATGGATCTATTCAAGAGTCTATGGCTACAATTAGCCAAGAATAAGTTGTGTACTTGTTCTACATTTTTTTTTCTTTTCTTTTCTCGTTACATTGTCTTGCCCCAGATTTGAAGAAACTCGTTAGTTAAAGTCTCGTTACAATGTGTTCCACCTTATCTATAATATATCCATTTTTTCCTTAAAAAAGTAGGAGAACACCAACCAACTTTTAAAAACGAAAAAAAATAGCTTTCAAAAGTTTGTTTTTGTTTTTAAAAGTAGTTAGTATTCTCATACTTTCTTAACGAATGATGAATATATGGTAAGAAGTGTTAAACACATTGTAGGAAATTTGAGTGAGAATAGGCTTAAATTTCAAAAACAAAAAACAAAAAACTAAATGGTTATCAAACGGAGCCTTGGTTTTTTGTTTTTGGTTTTTGAAATTTAATCCTATAAAACCTATCTTACTATATGTTTTATTTTACTTGAATATCTACCTCTCACCCATATTTGTAGAAACCAAACCAAAAATTGAAAATAAAAAAAGTAGTTTTCAAAAGTGTTTTTGTTTTTAAAAGTTGGTAGTATTCACCTAATTTCTTAACGAAAGATGAATATATATGGTAGGAAAAGTGAAACACAATATAAGAAATTTGAGTGAGAATAGACTTAAATTTCAAAAACAAAAAACAAAGAGTCAAATGATTATCAAATTGAGCCTAAGAATTCGTTTTTGAAGATGGTTTCATCGACAATATCTTTCTTCAAAACAAGATTTTAATTCAGCCTATGCTTTAAGAGTTGGGTACATAGAATCCCTTTTCGAACTATTGGAAGTGTTTTGTTGAAATTCAGGAATTTGAATCAAATTGTTGACGTGTTTGAAAAAGAGTATTGCCATTGCAGCAACTAGGAGAAGAAAGAGACTAGAAGTTGAAGAAATTGGAGAAATCTTTTGACATAAGTCAATAATATTCAAATTTAATTTTAGGAGTTCAAATTTTATTTTAGGAGTAAAAAATTACAATACTTATCAAAGTTTAAGAGGTATAATTGATTAAATCAACGATTTAAAGGTGTAATTGTTACAAAATCAGTGGCTTATGCCATTTTCACTTAGGGTGTGTTTGAGCCGTTTATGTAAAAGACCGAATTAGTTATAATAACTTAACTCATGTTTGCCCCAACGTTAATCATAGACGATGATTACTTAAACTTACGTGCTCGTTTATCTAAATCTTACATATATTACTTATGTTACAATAACCAGCCTTCAAACACCATTTATCGTAATCCTGTTTTAATAACCTATCTCTCAAACATAATTTATAATAACCTACCATTTATCTTAATCTTTCATCTATCATAACTAAAACGGTGGCCGAAACACAGATAGACAGTCTCAGACCGGGCGAAAGCCGGCCATCAAAAAAAAAAGTTTCTGTTACAAACCCAAATCCCCAATTCCCAATTCCCAATTTCCACAACTTGGAATCAAAAATCAGATCGCCCAGATTCTTACTCAGCTGCTCTTCTTCTTCTTCCTCCAGATTCCACAATTCGAATCCACAATCCCTGAAGAACAACGCAGGTTCCGCCCTCTTCTCCAATACCCTTCTCTCCAACTTCCCCGCTCTCTTCGATTTTGATTCTGTAGCTGCGTTTTGCAGGGATGTTTTGAGCTCTGCGTTCCAGATCCGATCCCTGTGTTCTGTGTAATCGTATTTCTCTGCCCAGTATGGGGATTCTGTTTTCTCGGATGTTTTCTTCGCTGTTTGGGAACAAGGAGGCGAGGATCCTTGTTCTTGGCCTCGATAATGCCGGAAAAACTACTATTCTCTGTAGGGTTTCTTCGTTTTTTTCTTGTAGTTTTGCTTTTTTGGGGTTTGGGTTGTGTTTGGATGGAGATTTCGTGCTGTTTTGTAATGGGTCTTTTTTGATTTTGCGCAGATCGGCTCCAGATGGGGGAGGTTGTCTCCACAATTCCAAGTTGGTATTCTTTCTGGATGTGATCTTGTGGTTTTTTTTTTTTTTATTGTTTTTGCTAAGAGGACATTGGGGGGATTGGAGTTAGAATTCGATATTTAAGAAGCATTTCCTTAATCGAGACCATGTGAAACTTGGATTTGAATTTTCAGCATTCGAGTTTATGAGGATCTAGTTAGGTGGATTTACCACAGTAGTTGCTGCATTAGTTTTACAATGGCGGCCTCGAACCCTAGGGGCGGCGCATTGGTTGAGCACCTGAGTCTTGAGGGTGTGCTTCTCTTAAGGACTCAGGTTCGAGGCGGTTGTGGGGATTAATATCCCAGGCGACCCTCAATTTCGCTGCTGTTCCTATGATGTATTTCAGTGCCGCGGGTTTAGAGGAGCAAAGCTCTAAAGTTCCCGGGTCATCATAAAAAAAGAGAGAAAACAAGGGCCGCCTCCGTTTTCTTTGAAGGTTTCTATTGTGGGAATTTTAGTTTTTTACCATGCATTTTTGTTCGTTTTTTCTTTGGACTCCCCATCCAATTTAGAGAAGGGTAGACATTGGAAATTATGTCTTGAGTGTTAAGTTCAACTACAACAAGCATGAGCAATGACTTTAGTTTTCGATTGTTTGATTGTAAACAGTGAAAAGTTGATTGGAAGAAACAGTGTAAGGTTGGGCATAGGTTCAAGTGTCTTATCTAAGATATTGAATGTTCTATCAAGATATAATACATCAGAGGGCTATCCTGTCTTTTTCTTCTATAAGAGGTAGACTAATTTGGCATGATTGGGCCATTTATTCGGTTAAAGGACGAAAAATCTACCCAGATCTCAACATTGGTATGATATTATCCACTTATGACTTTGTTCTTGGGCATCTCTCTAAATGCCTCATACCAAATGGAGATATTTGTCTTCCCTTATAAACCCAAGATCTACCCCTTATTTCATCAATATAGGATTACTACTTTGTATTCCCAACAAATTCATTATTAGGTACTTAACTTGAGAGGACTTTAGAATTTTCTATGACTGAGTTTTTTTCTATGAAAATGTCAAACTAGGTTCAGCTTAATGCTTCACTTTGGATTTTTTTTTCTTCCTTCTATTACTAATTTATGAGAGGTTTACCTGTAGTGCTTTTGTTTTTTATATTTGGTGGGGGTATTCATTGTTTGTCACCAGTTGGTTCTTTGATGCTCCCTGATGCCTTCTCGTTATAATTATCTTCCATATGTATTGATGGAAGTTTCATAAGTAAAAATTGATTCGTAAATAATTGTGTCTCGCATTTGGTTTCCTTCAGCTACTGTTCAATGTGTTATAAGCTATGTCCTTTTTTTATGCAGCAATTGGATTTAATGTTGAAACTGTGCAGTACAATAACATCAAATTCCAGGTCTGGGATCTTGGTAAGCCAATCTAGTTCCTAATATCTATTAGGGAAGATAGGCGATCTCATGTTGTTTCATTTTTCTCCATGACTACACTGATTAAACAAAAACATGCTTGAAGAAGGAAAGGAATAAGTATAGAAAGAAAGGAGCATGTATGGTTCTGCTAAATTGATAAGTTGATTCTGTGGATCTGTAATATTTGTATTATTTAACTTTAACATTAATATTATAAAGACTAAAGAGTTATTAGTTATAGTAATGCCTTATCTTTTTAGAAAAAAGTTTATGTTATAACTTATATAAGAATCAATTTCATTGGGGGAAAAATATTTCAGCCGTATGCCAATATGCTTATTATGATCATAAAGTCGTTAATCTCAAAGCATTTGTTCGTATGTGTTGTGATTGCATGTGTGCGCTTGTTTACTATGCTAATCTTATCAACTTGAGTCTTGATTAATTTTTCGAATCCATCCGGGCACCTTTGTTATGTACTAATAGCTTTTAGTTTATCTGTGATGCAGGAGGACAGACTAGTATCAGGTTAGTGATTTCCTTTTGTCAGTTTTTAGATATTTCCCTAGAAAGTTGAAATTTAATGTGTTTTCTAGTTTTTTCTGATGCTTGGTTCGAGTTTAGATTTCTGAAATAATATCTGGTTAAATATTAGTTAGGAAACCAGAAACAAATATAATGTTTGACAAAAATAAAGAAAGAAGAGATTCTGTTAAATCAGGTAGAGGCTTGTAGGTGGTTGCATATTGAACTTAATGATATTGTGGAACATCTGCAACTTTGGAAGGTTGTAATTTTAAAAGTAGAAATTCATTGCAGGTTGTCATTTTTGTTTCTCTCTCTTTATTTCTTCTCCTTAATGGACAAGCTTATTCTAGAACAAAATGAACATTGGATACATGACATGAAATACGATAACCTTTTCCGTCTTTCGTTTTTCTTTTCTCCTCTTTTTAAATGGTTAAGCTAACTGGTCGCGTGCCCCTTGCGTTATAGACCATACTGGAGATGCTATTTTCCAAATACGCAAGCTATAATCTATGTGGTTGATTCAAGTGATACTGATAGGCTGGTGGTAGCCAGAGAGGAGTTTCATGCAATACTTGAGGTACAATACGTTCTATTAAAAAAAAATGTGGTTTATGCTCTTGCAAAGTTGGTAGGCAAAATGTAGAAATTCGTCTAATGCTGAAGTTTGTGTTTATGAAATTTGGAAATGAACTCCTATGATTAGTAATTGTTAGAGAATATAGAGTTCCACCTCAAAACCAATTGGTAATGAGGGGAGTAACCCATATCTCTTTTATATTGATGTTGGACTCTCCCACTTTCCAATGTGGGATACTTGTGAGATCCTAACATGCCCCCTCAAGATGGTGCCTCTTTTGGGCTCACCAATCTTGAATCGGATCTCAATTTCGTTTTATTGGACCGAATACCCGTTTGGGCTTCATGGGCTCTGATACCATGTTGAATTGTGTTAAACCACCAATCAACCCAAAAGCTTACGCTTATGCCCGCTTGGGTGGAGTCCACACCCGCTTTAGAATTCAAAGCATTTTGGGTTGGATCGGAATTCGGGGACCAATAACCACATGGAGCTCTGATACCATGTTAGAGAATATAGAGTTCCACCTCAAAACCAATTGGTAATGAGGGGAGTAACTCATATCTCTTTTATATTGATGTTGGATTCTCCCACTTTCTAATGTGAGATATTTGTGAGATCCTAACAGTAATATTGTAAAATTTGCATTTTTGTTTGTAATGTTTATGGTTTTATTGATGGTGAATAATATCTCAATTCTGCTTCAATGAACTACATCATCAAGGGCATGGAGCTATGTCTAGTTCCTAGATGTCAGTAGAAGCTAGTATGTTTGCATGCATATTCTTTTCATTCATGGTTGTGTAAGTTTGTTTACTAGAGACATTTATTATTTCCAGTACATTCTTGTTAGCCAGTTCCAATGGTTTTTCCTTTGTCTTCGTTCAGGAAGAAGAGTTACGAGGTGCAGTTGCCTTAGTTTTTGCGAATAAGCAGGTTAGTGCTATTAGGCTATTAGCCTTTTTTTGTCGGAAAATATAAGAGAAATATTTAGGTCATGTCCGGGCATGACCTAAATTATAATGCCCACTAATATAAGCCACATTTTACTCTATGCTAAGCCCAAAAAATAAAACGAGAAAAAATAGAGAAATAGTTTGTGGCTCATATTGAGCCACATATGTGGGCATTAATATTTAGGTCATGCCCAGGCATGTTCTAAATATTTCTCAAAATATAATTCAATAAACTTCAAGTGATGAGAATCTGATAGTTCAAGTACATGTAGTTTGTACTTTGTAGTTTGTACCAAACGGGTTTGTAGCTTGATGGCTAACAAGTTTAACTATTATATAGTTTGATATTGTTGATCTCTGGTTCGAATCCTAGTAGGTACACTAAAAAAAAGTACATGTAGTTGGGCTTAAAAAGTGGGATTGAAGTATTTGTTTTTATGTATTTAGAAAAGACCATAAAAGATATCATTTCATCTTTTTTTGTTTTGAAAAACTGTTTGGATTTTTTTTTTTCTTTTCTATCTAGTGTTCATTTACCTTTCATTTTATATATTAAAATACATCATTAAGCTAAGTTGTATTTTGGTGGAAACAATCTCCCCTATTTCATGATTATAGCTTTGTTCTCTCTTAAATAGTTGTAGATCTCTTCTGGAATCTTGGCTTGGGGCTTTCCCACCCATGTAATTTCATAACTATAGTGAAATTGTTTCTTATCCAAGAAAATAATAATAATTGAGAAATGAATCATATGGGGTTGTTATTAGTATTAAGTAATTCTTATTTCTTTGGGAACATACTTGGAAACAGTATAACCTTATTTCTCTTTTAAGCACCCCCCTATAAATTTCTCAACTCAAGTTTTTGGAGCTTGAAAACTGTTTCTCAAAACTACAACACAAGGTCCAAGACCCTGCATTCTGATAATCCAGAATCTACGAGATAAGCCAAATTTTGATAGGAACTTGGAATCTCCCATTCCCAAGACAATACCCTCTTTGAGCCCTAAGTGTAATCACTCAAAATATGCATACCTTTCTCCTCACACAACTTCTCCTATTTATAGCCACAAGCCTCTACTTACTCTCCAAGTAATTTCTAACATACCCCTATATTAATCCTATTTCCTCTAAGGCCCAATCCCAACACATTCGTGGTTTTTAGTATCTGAGATCGTTTGAAGGCTTGGTAAAAAATCAAAATGTTTAATACAAATGGTTAATGGAGTTTCTACTTTTTTTTTTCTTATCTATATTACATATCATTTTCTCATTGGCTGGTATAGGATCTTCCCGGTGCACTCGACGATGCTGCTGTCACAGAGGCTTTAGAGTTGCACAAGATTAAGAACCGCCAATGGGCTATATTTAAAGCCTCTGCTATAAAAGGAGAGGGTCTTTTTGAGGGATTGGATTGGTATGTTGAATATTTATGTTTAGTTATTATTACGATTATTTTTTATTTTTAAATGATTCCGTAAACTATCATTATTAGAAAGTCTATAGAAGCTATGGAGAATGGTTGATATTAATGAAACAAAAGCATCGGGGAAATAATGTCATAAGACATATTGCTTAAATCTAAAGTATTTTTTGTTTTAATTTTTCTGAAAAAAAACCTATAACATTTGAATGTCAAGAAAATTTATAGGAAATTAATTCCCAAGTAGGTGACAACTATGGATTGAATCCATTACCTTTTAGTTTTCCAAGGCCCTCTTGACTACTAGGCTACTTTATGATGGTTATTCAGAACTCTTCTATTTGACTTTCACTATTCTCTTCCGCTTAAAAATAGTCTAATGTCGATTAATGACTTTGGTCGAGGCTACTTTTTGATGGTTATTCAGAACTCCTCTATTTGACTTTCACTATTCTCTTCCGCTTAAAAATTGTCTAATGTCGATTAATGACTTTGGTCGAAACGCTTTGAGGAGGAGCATGGCTAGTCTGAGGATTTCACTCGTGTATGGCTCAACTTCTTGTTGTCTAACTAGTTAGCTTCGAAATGCAGGTTAAGTAACACACTCAAGTCTGGAGGTGGCTAACTCTTACCAGTCAAAGAAGAATATTGAGGCACCCAGTTACGAGTACGGTGTTTAAGCGTCATGACTTGCAGAAGAAAACTCATTTTTTGGAGCGATTTCGACAGTTTTACTTGCTTTTCGTTCACAATATTTTTTTTAAAAAAGAGAATGGACCATACATGTACAATTGCTTTCTTTAAGAATGGTGACCATAGGGAGTCTTCACTCACTCTACTTGTTTTCTATCTTTATTTGCTTTTTTGTTTGAAGCATATTTGTTACAATCACTTTTGACACAGTGATTATGTCTAAAATTGTACTTTCTATCACTTCCTTTAAGAGAGAATATTATACTCTGAATCTTAGAATGTATTGTATAATGAGGATGTTTGTTCAACTATTGAAGAACATCTTAAGTCTATGTGTCACATACAAATAGGATCGCGATTGGCGAAGTGATTTGAAAATCTCTATGAATTCTTCCTTGTTTCTTTGTTTAGTCTCACGGTATCGAGTATCGAGTCGATGATGCTCTTGGCAGGGCCGGGAAGAATTAAATCCATGTTGGTTTGGCTAGGTGTTTAAGCAATTAAACTAGGAGGAGATTTGATCTTCCCTTTACTTTCATTACATCTTTCATGAGAGAATTTTGTTTTGTTACCTAATTTTCCTTTTTAAACTATGACTTCTATTGTATTATTTGGTTGGTGAAAATCTCTGCATTTTTGTGTGATATGCCATCTTTGTTTTGTAAGATTATGGGCTTTCATTTGGACCAAAATCCACCAAAATTCCATAAAATTTTGACTAACTTAGATGTGATATATTTTTATTATCATACATGTAAATTTGCAACTCATCTCAAAACAAATGGACAGTTTTTTTATCATGAACTAATATTGCGTAATGACATGATTTTTGATTGGTTGAAATTTTTATTTCAATAATGATTAGGATATACATCTTTCCCATTTTGAAAATTGGAGAAAGAGAAAAACTTCCGTACTTATTCACAAGTATGTGGCACATTTGGTGTCACATAATTTATTTTTTCTTTTATCTTTTAATATTGTTTTGTTTATAAAAAAATATTGTGTGGTACAAAATATACCACATAAGTAAAATGTAGGTGTCCTCTACTTGTGAATAAATAGAAAAGTTTTCCTCTTTTTTATTCTTTTTTAAATAAGTGAATTTCTTTGAAAGTTCTCGTTTTTTTCAACCTAAAATAATTTTACCCAACAAGAAGAATAACTCAACTAGTATAAGTGTGTCTATGACAAAAACATCATAAATTCGAATCTAAAAAAAAACATATAATAACTTTCTATTTTGTTTTGTTATTCATTTTAAATATATTTTTATTAATTATTTATAAAAGTAACATAAAAGAAAATTGCTATTTCACTCCTACATAGCCGCTGAATTCTTAACTTAGTCTTTCTTCAAGCATCTTGAGGCCAACATAGCTGCATAAATAATTTTGAAATTGTTAGTTCATCGATATAAAAGATAATCTTATAGTACAACCAAACTTAATTAACTTTCTAAATATGAGTATCGTCTCTATATTAAAAAGATGAGAAATCAAATAAATTTATTCGATTTTGAGATGAAACTCTATGTTATTTAAAACACTCACCGGGCAATCATCATGACCGTGGCCATAGGATTGGTTCCCGGTGACTGGAAGAAAGTAGAGCCATCCACTACACGTAAACTCTTTATCCCAAGAACCCTAAAATCCCCATCCACAACTTTTCCGACCAAACATCCTCCATGGAAATGCCAAAACGTCGTAACCGTTCTTCGACAAAACTCACCAACGGCATCATCGTCCTCCGTGTTTTCGGGCAATGGAGGCCCGAGAAACTGCACCCTTTTCTCCCCCTCCAAATCCGCTGTCTTAACACTTTCCATTACCCGGGTATTCAACAAATCTCCAATCTTCCTCAACCCTAGAACACATTGTGCAAGATCGTTCGGTTGCGAGAAATAATTGAACCGAACGACCGGACTCTTCTTCGCATCGGTCGAATTAAGGCGAAGCGACCCAACCGAATCGACATTTGAGAACTTCCCACTGATTATGACTAATGTCATGTTGAGTGAAGTGGATTGAGGAGGGAGAAGGCTAAAAGATGGTGGAATTGAAAAGGGTAATAAGCTTGATAGGGACTCGAAATGGATGTTGTTTTCGAGAGTTGCGGAGACTTCAACGGTCGTGGTTGGGAGTGGGAATGGAAGGACTATGTTTACGCCGAAACGGGGGTTGTCGGACATGGACTCGCCGACATGCGGTTGGTGGAGGACGACGGGTAGGTTCGGAGACGAGAGAGGGGATATTATGGGGCCGATTCCGCTTAGGAGGAGAAGTTGAGGGCTTCCAATGGCGCCTGCGCTTAAGATGATCTCTCCTTTTTCTTTGATCAATGCTGTGTGAGTGTTTCCTTTTGGATCTGAATACAAAACCCCACTTGCAGATAACCCTAATTCATAAAAATATATGCATGAAGAAGTGTTGTTAATTTAATTCAATTTACCCCAATTCAAAAACTTAATTAAGTTTTTGGGTTGATCGGTGAATTTAACATAATACAACATTGTTTATTATATCAAAGGAGGTCATGGGGTGAAGTCCCTATATTGAGTTGAGTTGTTTTCCTCTCCAATAAAAATTAAATTTCATATGGTAAGACAATATCAAATTTACATAATTTAATATATTGCATCAAAGTAAAACGTTTGAGTTCAAGGTTCTTGTCAAGTCATTTTTCTCCTCATTTAAAATTGTATTCCATATTAATGGCATTTCTGATCAAAATTCAAAGCCTTTACAAGTAAAGTAGAGTGTTGATTGATATTAAATTTACTTCAATTAACTAGCTTAAATTTTTGGATGGATTGATAATTTAAGTAATTTAAGATAAATTTAAGATCGTAATTGATAACTATTTGATTTTTGATTTTCTAAATTTATGCTCATTTTTACTCAAATTTTCTACAAAAAAAATTCATCTTCCCTCTATAAAGTGTGAAAGGTATCCAAATTTTCAAAAACAAAAAATAAATTTTTAGAATCTACTTTTTTAGGTCCCGTTTGATAACCATTTGATTTTTGTTTTTGGTTTTTAAAATTTAAGCCTATTATAACAACTATCTTATTACATGTGTTTTTCTTACTTGAATATCTACCTCTCACCTATATTGGTAGAAATCAAACCAAAATTTGAAAACAAAAAAAAAGTAGCATTCAAAAATTTGTTTCTATTTTTAAAAGTTAGTTAGCATTCACCTAATTTCTAAAGGAAATATGAAATATATTGTAGGAAGGGTTGGAACACATTGTAGAAAATTTAAATGAGAATACGCTTAAATTAAAAAAATCAAAAACAAAAAATCATATAATTATCAAACGAGACCTAATTTTTTAAATTTTGGTTTAGTTATTTAAAACATAGGTAAGATATAATATATCAAAATAATAAAATCTATAGGATCGAGTAGTGTTGGTTTAAAATAAAATTATTATTAAATGAGATTAAGTTTTAAATGAATTTTTACGAAATTTGTTATGTATACCAACTTTAGGGCCCTCTATTAAAATTGTAGCACATTTTTATCAAAAATTTGTTTATACCAAAATCATGAGTGATTGAACTCAATCGAATTCAATCAGTTTGTTAAGTGATTGAGCTCAACTGATTGAGTTCAATCACTAGTTATTGATTGAGTTCGATTGAGTTCAATCACTCAGAATTTTGGTATATGTGCAATTATTTTCAGTTTTGTATTATAAATACAATTTTTTAGCCAATTTTTGTTACACCTGGAAAATCCCCTTATTTTTAATTGTTTTTTTTTTTTGGATAAAAGGTTGGCTAAGAATCCAAATATTTCTGTAAGAAAAATGAAAATGAAGGGAGGGAAATAAGAGATAAAATAAGTAATTATAAAAATAAAAATAAAAACACTTATTGGCACTAACCTGAAAAGATGATTCTTTGTACTGTAGCCAGTGTAACAACCTTAAGGTTTTGAGGTTCACCCTTCTTCAAAAACTCCACAGCTCCATGTCTGTTCCCATCCTTATCAAATATCCAACCTCCAGTCTTAGTCCCCACAAGGTTTCTCAAATCGAACCCGTTGTCCGGGCCGACCCCCGCTTCCACCAACGCCCTCCGAAAAGCCGACTGCCACGAACTCAAACTCGGCCGAGAAACCACGGTCTCCTCAACCCATTCATAAGCCCTCTCCACCATTACCATGTCCCATTCCACGCCTGATGTTTCAAAGAACTCGTTATGAGCCCTCGAATAGTATCCGGCATTGATCATGCTGCTCCCTCCCAGGATCCTCCCTCGTAGATTCTCGACCCCGTCCTCGGATACGAACCGCTCGAATGGATTTTCGCCGTCGTCTTGGTCGGTGAATGCGTTTAGTAAGCCTTGTAATTTTAGTACCGAGGGATATTTTTCGGGATCGCTGCCTCGTTCGAGAAGGAGGACGGAGAATTTTGATGATAATGTTGCTGCTAATGGGCAGCCTGCTGTTCCTCCTCCTATTATTATGTAGTCATATTCTTCTTTTTGTGGGAATAATTTGTTGGCATTATTCACAAACTTCATGTAGCTAACATCTATAAGAGAAAAGGTTAAGAACAAATAAGAAATATTATTTTAATTAAAATGTTATTTTCAAGTTTATTTCATTTTTGTGAAATAGTATGAACATCCATCACAAAATCAATTGATGATGAGAGGAGTAGTCCACTTACCTTATAACACTAAGAGAATATGCTCAACAATTTTGTTATTTGTATTTTAAATAAAACTTAAAATTGACCATTGACTAGCTCTCAAACCACACTTACAGATACATGAATTACCTAGTTGAAATTGTTGAATAATACAAATTTATTATTTTGTTTTAAATATAATTAATTAGTATTTTATCAAGGAATTAATAAGTTGTCAGTTTATGAACTAATTAATTAGGAATTAGTGGGAAACGTTTTTTCGTAAGAACTTGGAGACCAAGTTGTAATAAAATTATAAATAAGTGACTTATTTCATTGTGAAAATTAGAGAGCAGGCGAGAGAGAAAGCAAGAGAAACTTATAGTGAAACAAGTAGAAAAATAAAGAAAAATGTTTAGAGAATTTGTGTGTCTTATCTCTCCAATTACGAAGTAAAAAAGCTTGGGCATTGTTTCTATTTGCATTTAGTTTTTATACAGAAATCTCACGTTTATATGTTATGTATCACAGACCACAAAAATCAAACAAGTATTGGGTAATCTCCATAAAAGTTCATGACATATAAGAACTAGTAGAGGGTGATGATAGTAAGTAGATTAGGGAGAAATACTAATTTACTTAAAATGTCATTTTGGTAATGTACTTTGGGAAGTATATCATTTTAGTTACATGTATTTTAAACCAAACTTAAAATTGACAATGATAGAGTATCTATTACATAAATGTTTAGGAGATATCAAACAATTATTTGTTTGAGTTTAGTGAATTTTGATATAATATTAATCAATTGACAACGAAGGAATAATCCATTAATCTTATAATTGTTAGGAAATACTATCTTATTTTTCAATGTGAGATTTTCATCACAATTTAAGTATAAACAATAATTAATATTTACAATTAAAATAATTAATAAATTAGAAATATACATAATAAATATCTAAAGTATTATTGAAACAAAACTTTAACATAGGTATTTTTGAAACATTTTAAAAGTTGAAGGGTATTTTTGAAACCAAATTTGGGTGGTTTCCATCCAACTTTAGGGTAAGGATAATTTTGAAAGTTTTGTTAAAGTTCAAGAGTAATTTTGAAAATTTTCAAAGTTCGGGGGTATTTTTGACACAACCTCTATAATATATAGGGGCATTCTTTTTGAGATAACAAAATCAAACATACATAACAAATATATTGAATAGGAAAATGACTAAACTATTACTTCAAATTCTAATAAATTGATGTTGTGGTCATTTTTGTCCCACAAAAAATTTATTTGAAAAAGAAAATAAGTAAAAATAGAAAACTCAGTATCTTTTAAAATTTAAAGACAAAAAGAAACTTCAAAACCTAAGAAATACACACACGTATTTTTCCCTGAAGAGAAATCGATATACGATCCAAAATAGATGAATTAAAAAAAAAAAAAAACATATTTAAATGTCTCAGGGTATATAGTGCATCAAATTTTAAGTCGGCTCTAATATCTCCTATATAAAAAAACGGGTAAAATATAAGTTTAATTTATAGGCTTTCAATAAAGTTAGAGTAGTTTTTATATTTTAAAAAACTAAAATTTAGTCAAATTTCTTCAAACTATAAAGAACTAAATTTATATTTATGATGAGTCGTTTACCTTTTTTTTGCCAAAAACATTCGGAAGAAATTAATTTATAAATAGATGACTATCATGATTGAATCCATTACTTACGATATCAAGTATTTTTTTGTAATTAAGAAGTTAAGCGTTCAAATCCTCTCCAATTATAGTTAAATAAAAATAAAAATAAAGAGCAATTTTCTTTAAAAAAAAAAACCAAAGACCCACCATTCGAATCAAGTTTTTAAGCCTTATTTGGAAATTTTGCTAAGAAAAGTAAAAGATATATTCCGTTACCACAATCAAGAGACGGGCTAATGGTATCCAAGGATTTAAAGGAGCATAAACTCTAAATTCCGAGATCATCAAAAAAATGTTTTATTTAAAAATTAAAACTAAAATTAGACATTTGAAATCGGATATATAATTTACCTTTATTGTTGGGTATAGTGCGAGTGGAGAAGACTCCTAAATGGGAATGAGATATACAAATTAGGATGAAAAGGGAAAAGGCAGCCACGGTTGAGTACTCCATTTTTCGAAAGCTATAATTAATTTGGCCTTTGCAAAAAACCAGCCAAACCATGGGTTGTTTATATACACACAAGAAGAAATATTATTTTATTTTATTCTTTTTTTGAAAGAGACACAACTTGAAATCTAAAGTAGAATATAAGTTTTTATGTTATTTAAAAAAATATGATAACATTACATATTTTTCATGCTCAAAATTATATTTTATCTGAGAATAGACCAAGGAAATGAATGTTAGGTCAAGTTGGTAAAGCTTGAGTTCTCACCCAATCCTAAGAATTTTAGGTGAGAGAAAATGAAGGTAAAAATTATTTGACAAGGGACCATGAATTACTCCCTTTAATCTTAGGGCACGTTTGGCCCATAGACAGGAGTTCATAATTTGTAACTAACCTAAAATTTAAAAAGCTCATCATGATAAACAATTTACTCATTTAACAATTTATAATGTCTCTTTTTCAATTCCTAGAAGTTTAGGACTAATATTAGTATAAGTATACTCTTATTACTAATGCAAAATTCAAGTTTACCTAACTTCAAAATCTTATCAATAGGTTTAAAAAATATTAAAAAATAAAAGTCTAACAATAATAATTAAATAAAATAAATATGTAACTTATAATATAAATAATTAAATAACATAATAATTATGTTATGGGTAAAAATATTTTTTTTTAATACTAAATATAAAATTCGGGTTAGTCGGATTGGGTTGATTTAGGTCAACCCTTGACCCAACGCCCAACCCATGAAAATTCCATGATTTTCAACCCAACCCAACACAACCCATTTATGTATTTAACCCAACTCAACCCATTTATGTATTCAACCCAACTTAACCCAACAATTTTAATTGGGTTGGTTCGGATTTCTCGGGTTGTCGGGTTAGTATGCACCCCTATATATATATATAATATAATATAACATATAAATAAATTAAAGAATGATTTATGTTTTGTCGTCTTCTAGTCCCATGTAGTTTCGAGGTAATCTGTAAGAATAGATTGTTTGTCATAACTACCACAGGTTTTGTTGGGGTTGATGACCAGAATCTAACTTCTTTTAGTTAGATACAACTTTAGTTTCTTTTGGTAAGTTTCAGTTGAGTGTCCTTTACTAATTGTATAGGTCTTTTTTCGATGTCCACGGACAACCTAAATGAGTTTTAACGAGAGGTGGTGCACTTGGTCGAAAGCTAGAATTTTGAGAATATATACAACCTTTAAAATGTATAGTTCAAGATCAGCTTGTGACATTAATTTGTAGCATTCTCCAGTATCCATACTCTTTTGATATATACAGTATTCTAGTCTAAAAGTGGATTAGTCGTGCCCTCGAATTTAGATGAGCGAAGCTCCAAATTCTTAAATTACCGAAAGAAAAAAGTATCGATTGAGCCTTAAAGAATATTGAATTAAGAGTTTTAAATAAGGAGCTTTTTTTTTGTTTGGGTTTCGTAGTAACCCGAAAATTAAATCTTTTGTAGAGATGTTCTCTATCCATATTGTATAACTATAGGGCATACAAAACATTACATTTTCTTAAAATTTGGAAGTTCAAATTCCTACTTATATATTCGTCGATTAATTTTTTTTTCATAGGGCATTTGCATGAACCAAACTTAATCGAGAAACTAAGTCAAACTAATTGCAATTAATTAATTGTTGAAGAGGGTGGGGAGAGTCAATTGGTGGGTCTCTTTGCAATTATTTTAATTTTATATGAACCGATTGTGGAAGTAATGGTTAAGAATTTTAGTGCAAAGATGGGTCATATATTGAGGTTGAAAAGGAAAGAGAGTATTTCATGAAGGGGAAAATTTATCTATTTGTTCATACCTAGGGTGTTCCTATATTTTATCTATGTGGCATCATTAAATATCACACATTTTTTTTTTATTATAAACAAAATAGAATTATAAGAAAAAAAGAAAAAAAAAAATTATATGACACCAAATAGCGCAAATGCAGGAACACTCTACATATGGAAAAATAGGTAAATTTTTTTCCTTGATCAATTAATGAGAAAGAAGTATTGCTCACAAAAAAGGTCTTTTTATTAATGAGGAAGCTTGTTATTTATACAACCAATGTTTAGGTAAAACAGAAATAACAAACTTAACTATATCCTCTTTACATTAATATGCTATTAACATTTCCAATACCCCCCTAAGTTACTTGAAACTCAAGGAGTAGAACATGGTGGTAAGGAAGGCCTCGGTGAAAAGATCAGCTAGTTCGGAACTACTTTTGACGGGAAGAAGTTTCATAAATCCCGCAGTAATCTTGTAATGAAATGATAATCCAACTCGATATGCTTCGTTCTCTCTATGAAACATTATTGGCAATATACATTGCAGCTTAGTTGTCGCAATATAGAGTTGCAAGATAAGAAGTGGACACATGTAAATCAGATAGGAGATATGAAAGTCATAATAATTCACATGTTACTAAAGCAATAGCTCGATATGCAGCTTCAATTGATTGTTACTTTGATTTCTATGATATCAGTGAATCGCCAAGGAATATGCAATACCCTGACGTAGATCTTCAAGCGTCCAAACAAGAGGCCCAATCACTATCAACAAATGCCTTGACATTGAGATTTTGTGTTGGACGAAAAAGAATTCCTTGACCCGGTGTTGTTTTAAGGTATCGAATTAAGTAATGCACAACTACAATATGAGCTTTAAAAGGTGCATAAACAAAATGACTAAGTTAATTAACAACAAATGTTATATTAGACCTTGAGATTGTTAAGTAAAGGAGCTTGCCTAAGAGTCTTCTATAGACAGTAGGATCAACAAGCTTTTCTTTATTGTCCTTATAAGTTCATTAAAGAAGTTAGGTTTATTAGGTTTTTTTTTGTAATCTCTTCTTTATTTGTTAGTATAGTTTCTCCTATAAATAAAAGGTTTGAACACCCCAACTTTTAATATTAAATAACAACAATCAATGCATATAAATTTCTACATGATTTTTCTCCTTTGTTTAATGAACTAGGAAAATAAAGAAGTTCAACATGAATTTTCTTCTCTAATACATTTACTTGGTCTTGGAGCTTAGTATTAATACCTCTTATTTGAAATCATGTCTCATTACCTCCCCAAAAATGAATATGATAGAGAGCACGTCTCTAAAGAGAATTAATTTAGGTTAAAATACTATTTTGGTCCCTAAATTATGAGAGTTGTTCCATTTTAATCCTTAGACTTTCAAAAGTCCAATATTGGTCCCTAGACTTTGAGAGTTGTTCCATTTTAGTCCTTAGAGTTTTAAATGTCCAAGTTTAGTACTCCAACTTTGAATTAAGTTTAAAAATAGTCCCTCATCAAACTTTAAAGTTAACCATGGTTAAATTTTAAATTAAATAACATTTTTTTTCTCTCTCCTGATTCTCTCTCTCCTCCATTTTTACAACTCACCTCTCTTGTTGAACTCACTTTCTTCCCTCTTTTGTATGTATGAAACTCATGAAATAAATCTGTACATACACCCATAGATAAAACCAGATAGAGGGATGGGTAAGATTATGGGGTTTTGTGGAAATTGTGAATCGACGGCCATGGATTCATGGATTCCTCGGTAAATGCTCCACGCCTTCAACTCTCTATTTGAAACAACCATTAATTTAAACACACCAACTTGGGTGTTGGGTTCTTTTTGTTTTGTTAATTGAACAGAGCTCGAGTTTTTTCAAAAGAGGGAAGAAAGTGTTTTTCCTTTTTTTTCTGAAAAATGGAAGAGAGTTCAACGGAGAGGTGAGTTGTAAAAATGTAAAAATGGAGGAGAGAGAGAATCAAGAGAGAGAAAAAAATGTTAATTTAATTAAAATTTAACCATGGTTAACTTTAAAGTTGGATGAGGGACTATTTTTAAACTTGGACATTTGAAACTCTAGGGATTAAAATGGAACAACTCTCAAAGTCTAGGGACCAATATTGGACTTTTGAAAGTCTAGAGACTAAAATGGAACAACTCTCATAGTCTAGGGACCAAAATGGTATTTTAACCATTAATTTATAAGGCTTTTAACGCAAAGAAGAATACATTGATCTTATTCTTTAATTTTCTCAATCTAAATCTACCAAAATGCATGCGTGAAGAATTAAATTCACACCGAATGACGCATTTATAGTTTGAGTTTCTTTTATTTGACCACACTTGATAATTAGTATTAAAATTCATATTTTAGTTTAAAATAATGATTTGAATTTAAAAAAAAAAAAATAGAAATAGGAAAAGGACTTGGGCTCGTTTGAGTCCAAATAGGAATATGTTACTTTCACCTTTAGTTTGTTTCCATTTCGTGTTAGTTTCTCTTTTATGATTCTTTTACATTTTATTTTTTGTAGCTTTTTTATTATTGGAGTTAGGTTTTATTTCCAATTCAAGAATAATTTTAATTTCAATTGTAATTTTATAACGCTTTTTTTCTTTTTCTTATTTTCATAATTGTTTTTTTACTAAATTAATTGACGCCTTTATTCATTATCGATGGATCTATGCAATATATATATGATGATTTTGTGATACATAATTGTCCTACATAATGGTAAATTGTAGCAAAGGGTGACTCATATGCGTGTGATTGTGATTGTTCCAAATTACATAGCTTGCCTGATAAGCTATAAGAAAACAAATATACAAAATTAATTAATTTGTATTCATGTAAGTTAATTCATTTTTCTTTAAGAATTTACTATCAGCAGCGCATTCTACCTCTTGTATTATATTTATACCACAATTTCTAAAATAATTCATTTGTAGTAGATTAATTTCTATCATTCACTAGTAATAATAAACTCAACTTGAAGTTTGAAGTTCTATCACTAATAGAAAATTCAAGCAGTGATAGAATGGGTCTATCATTGATTGAATTCTATTACTAATAGAACTCAACTAGTGATAAAACTTAATTTAAATTTTCTGCAAATGAATTAATTTTGATTTTGTGCTATAAATGAAAATATTTCACTCATTTTTGCTATATATGCCTAATCCCCTTTTTGTTTGGTCCCTCTCAATAATTTTAATCCTATTATTAAATTGAAATGGAACGTTAGTTTTGATGCTCATCAAAGTCAATAAGATAGGAGAACAAAATATGTGTAGCCTCTCATCAAAGATTACCATTGATTAAACAAACCATTGAATTAGAAGTTTTCATTAAATTGTTTATTATTTTATTATTTTTTATTTTTATAGTTAGAATTTCATTCAAAATACCAAAACCTCTTTTTATTTCTTTTAAATATTGAAAAATTAATTCATA
The DNA here is from genome assembly GCA_037832685.1 of Sicyos baderoa. Classification (NCBI taxonomy): domain Eukaryota; kingdom Viridiplantae; phylum Streptophyta; class Magnoliopsida; order Cucurbitales; family Cucurbitaceae; genus Sicyos; species Sicyos baderoa. The sequence goes on along the minus strand of JBBMEF010009704.1, from coordinate 2,597 downwards.
GCACATTTAAGAATTGTGTTTTCACTATTTCTACAAATTACAATTAGTAAAACAGTATTCATTTTGGCGGGTTTCGACAACACAACCATTGCACTAGATGTTTTTCCTTCATGATTTTGATTGTTCCATTTATGAACCCAATTGATTCCTAATCGATAAATCGATGGTTATTTGGTATGCTCCAAGTCAGGTAATTATCATTATTATATTGAGGTACCAGATTTTGGGAATATCGCAACCTGTTTCAAAAGATTTGTTGGATTTGAAGGCGATTCCTTCTTGGTTTCGGTGTTTTCTAAATTTTCTAGTACATGAGCTAGAACGAAAGAAGATGCAAGACTTGGAAAGTTTCTTCATCAAGATTTCTAAGACACCCATAGTGTAATTTCAAATTAATACCTATAGGTTTCTTTGGCATCCAAATATTGTAGGATCATGCGGTATTTCCCGTGACATTAGTCGATGTGTGCTTGTGCACGCAAGCTGACCCGGACAGTCACGGACATCAAAAAAAAAAAAAAAAAAAAAAACATCCATTGTGATCTGATACCATATCAGATGTAACAAGCAGCTTGAACATGAAGAAAATAAAACTTTATATGAATCTAGTTAATATCTCATTAAATGTTCAAATGGGGTGGTACAAAGTACATTATTGGAAGCCAACATGCTCAGCGACATTAGTGTACACCCAATGACCAAGAGATCATGGTTCGAATCCCCCTATCCCCAATTGTTGTAATCTCAAAAAAAAAAAAAAATATTATTGGGAATACAAACTTGAAATGTGGAAGCCATTGAAGAAGATTGAGAGAATAAATTATTGATGAAATAGAGAAGATGAAGCTCACACCCTCATACAGACCTATCATATTCTATATATAGACTACCAAAACCCTAACTTAAGGCCCAATGAACTCTAATACTCTCTAACACAAACAAAGTGGTAGTAATCCCACATTACTTAAATAAGGGGTAGATCATGAGTTTAAAGGGAAGATAATTGTATAAGGTATGCACTATCATACCAATGTGGGGATCGGAGTTAGATTTATTGTTCCTTAACATACCTAGAGGACAGCTAGCCCTAGATTTAGGCTGGTCCTAAAAATAGAAATAATAGTCCCAATAAGTGAAATAACATAACTGACCTTGTTTACAAAGTTCTACCACAATATTAAAGTATGTTTACTACCTAAACAATGGATAAGAAGTTCATTACAATTTCTCTCCTCTATTTTTGCTTTTGTTTCGACCTTATACTTTCACTTCTATATAAATGTAGACTCATACACCTTTTTAAAACCATGGAGCAATCTATGGCTTCGATTTTTCGAATAATTCTTATCTCTATCATTCAATTTGGAGTCTTCTCCTCACACACTATTCCCAATCAAGGCAAAAACAATTCTATTCTCACACTCAATTCTTAGCTTTTGAATTTGATCCTTTCAACATTTCATTGACTCTAATTCTACTAAGCTTTTATTTTACAGATTGTTAGCTACATGAAGTTCGTACATAATGCAAAGGACTTACCACAAAAAGAAGAGTATGATTACATAATAATCGGAGGAGGAACCGCAGGATGTCCATTAGCTGCAACACTCTCATCGAAATTCTCGGTTCTTGTTCTTGAACGAGGCAGCGATCCTAACAAATATCCCTCGGTATTGAACGAAGAAGGTCTATTGAACGCGTTTTCTACAGAAGACGATGGAATGAATCCCTTTAACCGGTTCATCTCCGAGGATGTCGTAGAGAATATACGAGGACGGGTCCTCGGCGGCGGGAGCATGGTGAATGTGGGGTTCTACTCGAGAGGCCATCGAGAGTTCTTCGAAACTGCGGGGGTCAATTGGGACATGGAAATGGTGGAGAAGGCTTATGAATGGGTTGAAGAGACAGTGGTGTCTAGGCCTAGTTTGGATGCTTGGCAATCAGCATTTAGAAGTGCATTATTGGAAAGTGGGGTTATTCCTAATAGTGGATTTAGTTTAAAGCATATTGTTGGGACTAAAATTGGAGGTTCTATTTTTGATGGGGAAGGAAATAGACATGGAGCTGTGGAGCTTCTCAATAAGGCTGAACCAAGAAACCTTAAAGTTTCAATTCGAGCTACTGTTCAAAGGATTATCTTTTCGGGTTAGTTTTCAAAGGTCTCTTTTAAGTTTTTTGTTTTGAAATTGGGAGTTTCACAAACCCTACCTAAAGTTATTATGATTTTCAAATAAGATGAGAATTAAATACCAATATTTACCATCGAATTTATGACCGTGAGGCTCACATTTTTTCGAAAAGAACTGTAAAGTGTATAAAAGGATCCTACACTAATCAAAGAGAGTGACTGTTGGGTTGAATAAAAATACAACCAGTCAAACAAATTTTAACTCTTTTAGTAATCAGTTCTGATAAAAATGGATGGTAAATTGACAATTTAGTGCAGGTTATTTGTAATGAGAAAAACTATTCATTAGAATTTATCTAATTTGAGAGATTAAATTTTAATTATCTAGAAACCAAATTGAGTTGTAACTTTTTAATTAAAAACTATATTGAACCATGAGTAAATTAACATCAGAAAGTAAAAAATATGA